>CM035159.1:33452712-33567799 GCA_020205615.1 Panax quinquefolius | reverse complement strand
GCGAGCATCTAGTACCTCAAGGTCCTATTTAACCACTCTTGAGATTTCTGGATGGAAGTCAAACCATTACCATGGAATTTCACTATTGTCTTCCCGTTTCTCAAGGCATCAATGCTATTTGGGGTAAGCTGTCATGATGATTAACCAAGTTCCGCTTTCTTACTTTCTGCACGATAACGCGGAGACTTATTCCTCGAACGCCTTGGGTCAGTATGCATGTAAACGTAGATCGTGAGGTTGTATGGCATACGCCTGTATCCATAGTTTCCGGATCGCACTCAAGATTCACTTCAAGATTTTCAATATTTCAAGAAAGCTACGTGGCAACGATTTACGTATTTGCTTCTGGCATACCATCCCCAAATCTGGATTTTGACAATCAGAGAGGACTATTCAAACCTTCAAGATTTATTAAGACTCGTGGTCCTAGACTTCAAGTGAAGCAATGATAAGTATCACCATCAGGAATTCTCCTACAACAATGCTTATTAAACAAGATAGTATTGCTCCATTCAAGTGATCATACGGACATCAAATGTCGCTTCAACAATAGGCTGGGATGAAAGCTGTGGGAAGCAATACTATTGGGACCCGAAGTTAGTACGTATTTACTCACCGAAAAAGATCCAAATGATTCGACAACGATACAAACAGACAAGATCGACAAAAGAGTTATGCGATTCTTCACTCTAAAAGGACGTGGAATTTGAATGTAGATCACGATTGGGTCATGGAAGTAAGTCTTCCATTGGAAGGAGTTACAAGATCGGGAAGAGAGGAAAGCTCAATCCACGCATTTATTTCGTCCATTTCACCAATGTTCACCGAGTAGGAAATGTAGCCTGCGATTACAAGCTATTCTCCGCAGTACGTCTCAAGTTCATAATGTGTGTTTCATATATCCAGACTTGTCAGAATATGTGAGCAGTTAATTCGAACCATCGCTATCGAAAGTTGTAATGACCAGATACCAAGCACTTAACGTATTGAGGAGAAGTACTACTAAGATCTTGATAGAAGGATATCTCTACGCCAATAAAGGTCATACCACAAGTTAAAGTTTTGTGGAGGAATCATGCTGATGGTGAAACGACCGAGCTGAAATCTGAAATGAAAGCCAGTGTATCCTCACCTTTCTCAAAACACTGTGTAGACAGACGCCAATTTCACAGGACCTAAATTTCATAAGTGAGTGGAGGTCAAGGGAATTCAAATTTTTTTAAATAAAAGGAATTTCCTTTATTTATTATTTTGAAATAAGTAGTATTGATTTGATTAACGCGATAATTAAGGCTATACAATACGCAAATATTTCAAATTAAGCAAAGGGTTATAAAACATTCATTATCGTCTTAGAATAATTACGTGTCGTGGAATATTCTTCGATCGCTTGTGGAATATTTCGCATTTACCAACTATAACGATGTGTGGGCTCCCTATAATCTGGAAAGCGTATCGATGAAGAAAACCGACAAATATAAGTTGGTTAAAATACCATGTGCCAGAAGTTGCGTTATCGTTAAGACTGGTTGAATAATTCTATGGTTAAACATACGTGAATACGCTAGTCGACAAACAAAGAATATTTGCATCGCGACAAGATTGTTGAATTCATTGATCCTTACGTAAGAAGGCACTACTCAATAATAATGGTTCAACGAAGCCATCGCTCAATATTTTATTTTATCGATCTAATAATCAATGTGTCGATATTTTCTTTATATTATCGTCGCTTCAATAATCAAGTATTACACATATTATCTCCATTATCAGATCAATAATTCATATTATTTGAATAATTATTAGATAGCATTACTTGGCAATGGTCTAGAAAGTTCTTCCAAGGAGAGGTTTAATCACCTAACCGCATACCAGAAGTTGAGAAATCTCATATCGAAAGCCCCTTCTTCGTGAACCACCTTTTCATTGGCAATATCATGACTCGTAATATTATTTGTGAATAATTAATTATCGATTCACGATGATAGAAATATTTATTTTACGTGATATAAATGATGGATTTATTTATGGTTATAAATGAAGAAATTATCAATAGGTGTTTTATCAAGATTTTACCAGATCGAGGTATTAAAATTCAACCGTGGTCTTATTAGATATATTGCGGGGTTAATAATATTTTAATCCGATCACGATTTTTGGTAATCTAATGCGGATGTTATGATATAACATAAGTGAAAGAGTATTTTACAACCACAAATTCGAACTGCTAAAATGCAATTTCCATTGATTCATATGAATCGCCGGACCCCATTTCTCGATCTCGAAATTGTGATTATAACGATCGGTGGAAAATTCTAGAATTGAGGGCCCACTATGGCTTGGTGAAGAAATGTCAATTTTACTCAATTGCTTAGTGGGTTGGTACAAGAAGACTAGCTTCTTCAAAATAGTTGCAGTCCCGCTTCTGCTGCTAACATTTTCCATAAATAGCTCGTTGTATTCGAATTTTCACCGTAAAAGACAAAGTTTTCTATTCTATCTGTGAATTATCGAGTTTAGATTTTGGGAGTATTCAGATAATTTGAGTCATTGTCAAGATGTTTCATTCAAGATTACCTTTAATTTTAATTACGAAAAACGATTCTTCGGCGTAGCGATATTATTTTTTCAGAATGAGTATTAATACGCCAAGTTACTACGGTCAATGTCGATTCAAGTTTTGGGCAAATTTGGAACTTTTCTACGCTTTATAATATATTATTATATGTCAATTTTCACTAGTTACTTTTGCATCCCAAGTTACTATTCATTTATTTCCTATTAAATAAAGTACTATTCAAGCGTGAAGAATGTTTCAGGAATTTCTATCTTCAAAGCTTGATTTCATCATTCACGTATCAGATTTTCTCTCATATTTGATTATTCACGTGATACGGGCACTATTCACAGATTCTTAAGATCATTCACCAAAAAGTAAAATTTCCTTTTTTTTGTCCAAAACATTTGATCAAAGACTTAATGATTGAGTATCTCAATACCAAATACACGGTACAAAAGCAACTACATCTTTATTATTACAACAAGAAAATCTGTGAGTTTAAATACAAATATTATCTTCTAGACAATATCTATACTCAAATAAATCCTCATCACATTTATCGATACATTATTTTACAATAATGGTGAGGACTACTAAACAATCCTTTCTAAAACCTTCATTCCATACTCCCGACTCGCACTTCGCTTATATTCTCGCCTTCCTCGAGAAGAAAATGGAACAAAAGGAAAAGGGTGAGCTTCAACTAGCCCAAGAAAGAATATTACGACTAAGATAATATACAACAAATTATCGTTAGTCTTCAACAGGAAAATTTCGATAAAATACAATAGTACAACAAGTTTTAAATCAATATTCATAATGAAATAATAATTCATGTAAGAGTTACGAGAGAATGAAATCTACTATAATCTATATTAATTTAAAAGTTCATCATCAATATTTTTATCCCTCAGAACATCAATCAATATTCATCTCAAATCAAATATTCATCTTTGCACTACAGTGCCAAAGATATTCATCAAATAATGGCCATGTTCATTTAAACACTGCTCATCTTTGCACTAAAGGCCAAAGATAAGATATTCATGTTCAGAATCATTCATCTTTGCACTACAAAGCCAAAAGATATTCTTCGTAAATCATTCAAAGCCAAAGATATTCAATAATATCATCATTTAAGACCGAGGATGATGAAAAATATTTTTAAAGAACGTAATCCAAAGGAAACAAAATGACAAGGATTAAGGATTAAGGATTCGTGATTTTGTTTTATCCATGTCCAACAATACCCCAAAAATAATCACAAGGTGTAAAATTCAAGAATGATCAAAACATGGATACAATCAAAGCTAGTATCCGTAATAGATATTTTGGACAAAAAAAGAAAAATTTTTTATGAATAAAGGCCAGATTCGTGAATAGTGTCAGATACGTGAATAAAGGCAGTATACATGAATAGTAAATCCGACACCAAAAGATAGAAATTCCACAAAAACATCTTCACGCTCATTAATAAGACTCATGAATAAGAATCGTGAATAAGAACTCATGAATAGTAACTCGTGAATAAGAACTCATGAATAGTAACTCCCGACATGAAAAAGTTCCAAATTTGATAAAAGTTCCAATCAATATTTCAAAGATAATGATATCAAGAAATAATATCATTACCGGAGAAAAAAATAACATCCCTTACCTCAAAGAATCAAGATTTTAAGGAAAGGCTCAAGTGATGTCAATGAAACTCAGACCTAACAAAGAACTCTCAAAGTATCTAAATACTCACAAAATACGCCAATAATATAGAGAGAGAAAGAGAGAAAACTTTCAATTTTCGTGTGATTTTCAATTCTAACTTAAATTTCTATTTATAGAAAATGTTAGCCATTTTCAAGGCATTTTGACCGCCACCGATGGCTTTACTCGCTACTATTGCCACCCACCACATTTGAAATAAAATTCAGCACATTTCTTCACCAACCACAAGTGGGGCCCACTCAATTCTAGAATTTTCCACCAAAATCAATTATAACCCTAATTTCCAACTTAATATAACACCTCTTAAAATTCATAACAAATCATTTCGCATTTTTAATCTGCTCAAAATTTGTGGACATATACTCAACTTATGTATGTATAATATACCCAAAAATTACCATTATCCAACGGCCGGATTAAAAATTATAACCCCGCAATATATCTCAAAACCCCGATTTAATTTTTTAATACCTCCAACTGAACGAAAAATATCGATAAAACACCTCAACAATAATTTCTTCATTTATAACCACATAAATAAATCCATCATTTATATCCACATAAAATAAATATTTCTTTATCATATGAATCAATAATTAATTATTCACAAATAATATTATGTAATCACAATTATGACAACCAAAGCCGCTCCTGTGAAAGAGGGGCTTTCCGATAAGGATTTCTCCTCATCTGCCGCGCAATTAGGGTGCGGACTCAAACCTCTCCTCGATGTAACTTTCTAGACATCGCCAATAATGCTATCTAATAATATTATTCAAATAATATGAATTATTGATCCGATAATGGAGATAATGCAAGGACAATTATCGAACAACAATAATATAAAATATCAACGCAAAGAATTATCGAATCAATAAAATAAAATATCGAATAAAGAATTCACCGTGGAAAATTATCGAGTAGTGCCTTCACGTAAGGATCAATAATTCAACAATTGCGCAATACCGTGTGCCATCGCTGCAACCACGCCAGACATCAGATTTTAACCACCGGGTATTCCAACAAGCCTTAATTCAGAATAACTACGCCTGCTATTTTTAACCAACTTATATTCGCTGCTTTCTTCATCCAATCGCTTCAAGCATGGGGCTCATACACGGTCGCTATTGTCGCATTTAATATTCCCCGACAGCATTTAATATTCCACCACCAAACTAATATTCCCGAATAAAATGAATATTTTATAACCACTTGCTTATTTTGAAATATTTATGATTTAACCCTTAACTATCCACATTAATCAAATCAACCCTTACTATTTCAAAATAATAAATAAAGGAAATTCCTTTTTATTTAAAAAATTTTGGGTCTTACAACCTCCCTCCTTATGAAATTTTCATCCCTCAAATCGACGACGCACTGTGTGTTTCAAAAGGTGAGGATACTCGCTTTCATTTCCGCTTCCAATTCCTGTGTCATTTCTCTATAGCATTGATTCCTCCACAAAACTTTAACTTGTGGTACGACTTTTCATACAGTAGGGACATGCTTCCTTCCTATCCAAGATCTTCGATAGTACCTCCTCACACGCTAAGTCTTCTACTATCTCGTCCTGTTCTAACTCAATAACGTGGTTCGGTCTTTCACATATTTATTTAAGTATGATATGTGAAACACATTATGAACACGAGACATACTTCGAGGTAACGCAAGTCTATAGCTACATTTCCTACTCTGGCCAAGAATTTGAAATGGACCAATAAATCGTGGATCGAGCTTTCTCTCTTCCCAAATCTTGTAACTCCCTTCCACGGAGCAACTCAAGAACAATACACGATCCCTCACATTAAATTCCACGCCCTTTCGGCGAAGATCCGTGATAACTCTTTTGTCGATCTTGTGCCGCTTTGTATACGCTTGTTTAATCATTTCGATCTTTTTCTAGTCATACGCATTCAACTCGGGTCCCAATAATGTTGCTTCACCCACCTCATCCCAACATATCGGAGAACGACATTTTCGGCCCATATAATGCTTCAATGGAGCCACACCTATACTTGCTCGACAATCGTTGTTGTAGGAGAATTCCACCAATGGTAAATACTTATCCTAACTACCTTTGAAGTTCAGGACACGTAGTCTTAATAAATCTTCAAGAGTTTGAATAGTCCTCTCGATCATTCGTCTGCTTCGGGGATGGTATGTCAACTAAATCGCAAACCGCGCTCCATAGCTTTTTGCAAGCTAACCCAAAATCTTGAAGTGAATCTTGGGTCACGATCCAAACTATGGATACAGTGCATGCCATGCAACCTCACAATCTCATTTACGTATATACTAGCAAGACGCTCAAGTGAATAAGTCTCCCAGACCAAGAAGAAATGAGCAGATTTGGTTAATCTATCAACAATAACCCAAATAAGATTGATGCCTTGAGAAACCGTAGAAGACCCAGAACTAAATCCATGGTAATGTGTTCCCACTTCCATTCCTAATCTCAAGTGGTTGCAATGGACCCTTAGGTACTAGATGTCTACTTTACACGCTGGGCAAGTTAAACACATCGAGATAAACTTTGCAATCTCTCTCTCTTCATATTATTCCACCAAAATGTATGTCAAGATCACTTATACATTTTAGTACTTCCAGATGGATTGCAAATGGTGTATTGTGTGCTCCATCATAATCTTCAGACTTCAAATCGAGTCGTTAGAACACAAAGTCTAGAGTGGACTCAAGTATTCCTTCTTCATCAATTCTCGCCCTAATAGCTCCTTTCAGATTTTTCTTCTTCATATGATCACCCCGGCCATGGGCTCGAGCAACCTTAACTTTTCTATTAAAGTTGGCTCTATGCGAGATACTGACATCATCGCACTGCTCCTCGTGATATGATCTTCTACTCAATGCGCCACCTACCACGCTCGCTTTTACCGTGATGGTATCAATAGTGTGGTCGTAGTCTTCAATAGCTCGAGCCAACGTCGCCGCCGCATGTTGAGTTCTTTTTTGAGTGAAGAAATATTTAAGGCTTTTTATGGTCTCAATATATCTCCACTTTCTCCCCATATAGATAAGGCTCCATATCTTTAATAAAAACGATCACGCTAACTCTAGATCACGAAAGTAGGATAATTCCTCTCATACTTTTTTAAGTTGTCATGAGGCATAGGCTATGACTTTCCCACGCATGTATGAGAACACATCCTAACCCTTTTCCTCAAGCATCAGATAACAAATCCATCCGAACCAGATGGTATTGTTGTAACAAAAATAAATAAGTCTCCTCTTAAGCTCTTGGAAACTTTTCTCGCGATTCTTCGCTTCCAAACGAATTTCAGATCCTTCCGAAGTTAGCCGAAAGTTAATGGAGTAGCGATTCGAGAAAACCCTTCCACTAATCTCCGATAATAACCAAATAAGCCCAAAAGCTACGATTTCAACCACACCGACTTTTATTGTTCCTAACTTCAGATTGCTTCAATCTTCACGATCAACAGATACTCCATGTTTTGACATTACATGCCCAAGTGAATGCTACTTCCTCAAGCCGTAACTCGATTTCTTCAATTTGGCATATAGTTGGTTTTCACGAAGTTTTCGAGTACCAAATTTTCAAATGGTGCTCATGATCTTCACGACTTTTGGAATATATAAGGATGTCATCAATAAAGACAACAACGAATCGATCCAAATATTCCTTGAATACTTGGCTCATCATATCCATGAAAGTCGTAGAGCATTAGTTAGTCCGAAAGACATGACTAAGAATTCATAATGCCCATACCGAAGTTCAAGGCGCTTTGAATATCCTCGCCTCTAATCTTCACCGATGATATCCGTAACTAAGATCGATTTTTGAAAAGAATTGTGCTCCCTCAGAATCGGGTCAAACAAGTCATCAATACGAGGTAGAGGATACCTATTTCGATGGTGACATGGTTCAATTCGATATAGTCAATAATAAAGTCGATATACCCCGCCTTTCTTCTTTACAAATAAAACAGAGCACCCCAAGGAGATGTACTAGACGACGAAACCATGTCCAACAATTCCTCGAGTTGACCTTTAACTCCTCAAGTTCAATAGGGAGCCATTCGATATGGGGGTTTTAGAAATGGGCTTTGTACTGTGTTCAAGATCAATAAAGAATTCAACTTCACGCTCGGGGTAGACCGGAAGTTCTTCGTGAAATACGCCAGAAAGTCAATAACAACAGAATATTATTCAAATTCGACGTGTTCTTTATTCAAATCCATAACATGGGCTAAGAAAGCTCGACATCCGCTTTTCAATAAACGTAATAGCTTTATGATTAGATATGACAGTTGATTGATTTTAATGGTTTAGTTGTTTGAATTGCATAACAAAGTCAAGTTAGAATATGAAAACTAACAACCTTATTTAAAACAATCAATTTTAAAATGATGAGTAGTTAACCAATCAATCCCTAAAATCACATCAAAAGCAAGTATCTTTAAAGAGATAAGGTCAATGTGTAAGGTGATGGTGCCAACTGAATCAAACAAGATTTATAAACAAAGGATGTGATGAAAGTTTCTCCCAACTGAGTTTCCACAGATAGTCAAAGTCTAATTTCTCCTGAGTCAAGTTTAAACGCTGAGCACAAGCAGAGAGATAAATGAATGGGTAGCACCTAGATCAAGTAAGGTATAAACTTCGCAAGAATTTATAAATAGCTTACCCGTGATCACCTCGCTTGGTTCTCGATTATGACTCAAATACAACAAACGCCTTCCCTAATCGCTGACTTTGATTTTTTCGACAAATTTTTCGAGTCACCGTCTCACGAACTAGGTTTCGCCATGCATAATCTCGAGCGATATGTCCTTCCTTTCCACAACTATAGCATACCTTGAACTGCTCAGGCGCTTGACCGATATGTCCTCTTTTCCGTGATTTAGAAGTATACGACCGGTGGTCGCTTCTCCTCCCTTAGAACCAGCTTGTCACGCAGACCGCTGCCTTCACATAGTCGCTGTTAAATCTCTCTTTTAAAATCTCCTCCCGACTCGCTTCTTCTATTTTCACGACCATGATTACCACCAGAGTGGTTACCATTTTTGTCCATCTGCTTCTTTCTCCGCAGTTATCATTATTCTGCTGATCGCTATCTCTGTACGATCCTCGGTTATGGTCCTCATTGACCGTATCTGCTATCTCGCCTAATAATCGAGCCTCGCTTACAACATCCTAATAAAGAGAAAGTTTATGAGAAATGAGATATCGACGTACGCGTGTTTCAAACCTCTAAGAAACATCCGCCATATACGCTCCTCATTCTCCACCAAATGAGGTGCAAACCGATAACTCGCAAACTTTGCCTCGCATCCGAGAGACACCGCCATGTTGTTTTGCTCTAATCGATGAACTCCACTTCCTTCATACGATTTAACACTTTCGTGAAAGTATTTGTCATTAAATAGTCTCTCAAACGCCTCCCAAGACACGCCGAAAAGTACCGGACGGGTACGCTTCATGCACTCCCACCAAGAGTAGTCCGCCGCCATTTTTAACATAAGGTGGCGAATGGAACCTTCGTTTCTCCGCATCCCAAGACATCGAATATCTTGGTAATTTGTTTGACCCATGTTTCCGCCATGATCGGATCCGCTTTCCTTAAATTTCGTGGTCCCAACTTTCGAATCGCGGGTCGTGGACAACCCGTGAATTGCTATCATTTCCTCCTCAGATTTTGAACATTTAGTCTCCTCGTTCCCGATTTTGCATGAATCGCAAAAAGCTTCTAAACATCCCCTCGCTCATCATCTCGCTTCATGGTGTTGTTCACAGGAGGAACATTGCCACCGCTGACGCTCTCCTCGCTGGTGAAAAGTACAGCATCTCCACTGGGCCTCATTTACTCCATCGTTAATATTCTCAACGACATTCTCAAACATCGCCATAAAACAAGGGTTAATTAAGGAAATCAATATATCACATAATATCCCTATATATCCACTCAACTAACAAATAAGCTTAGTAGACACACTAACAAGGATTTACTCTGCCTCCCTCCTAGTTCTATTCCCGATCTCCGCCAGAGATCATATCCCTAAGCTCGATATTAACCGCGACGCCCCCAAAATAGGTAGGTATACATCACCCATTTCGAAAGTCGCCAAATACATGGTATGTAAACAACTACAACTTTATTATTACAACAAGAAATCTGTGAGTTTAAATACAAATATTATCTTCTAGATAATATCTATACTCAAATAAATCCTCATCACATTTATCGATACATTATTTTACAAAATGGTGAGGACTACTAAACAATCCTTTCTAAAACCTTCATTCCATACCCCGACTGCACTCGCTTATATTCTCGCCTCCCGAGAAGAAAAATGGAACAAAAGGAAAAGGGTGAGCTCAACTAGCTCAAGAAGAATATTATGACTAAGATAATATACAACAAATTATCGTTAGTCTTCAACAGGAAAAATTTAATAGTAATACAATAGACAACAAGTTTCAAATCAATATTCGCAATGAAATAATAATTCATTGTAAGAGTTAAGTAGAGAATGAAAACTACTATCTTCTCTATGAATTTAAAAGTTCATCATCAATATTTTATCCCTCAGAACATCAATCAATATACATCTCGAATCAAATATTCATCTTGCACTATGTGCCAAAGATATTCATCACTGGTCATGTTCATTTAAACACTGCTCATCTTTGCACCAGGCCAAAGATATTCATTATGTTCATTTAAACATCTGCTCATCTTTGCACTACAGCCAAAGATATTCTTCAGAAATCATTCATCTCGTGACTATGTGCCAAAGATATTCAATAATATCATCATTTAAGACCGAGGATGATGAAAATATTTTAAAGAAACGAATCCAAAGGAAACAAAATGACAAGGATTAAGGATTAAGGATTCAGACTTTGTTTTATCCATGTCCAAAATACCTCAAAAATAATCATAGTGGTGTAAAATTCAAGAATGATCAAAACATGGATACAATCAAAGCTAGTATCCGTAATAGATATTTTGGACAAAAAGAAAAATTTTATTTTTCTATGAATAAAGGTCAGATATCGTGAATAGTGTCAGATACGTGAATAGTGCCGATATAATGAATAGTAAGAATCTGACACCAAAAGATAGAAATTTCACAAAAAAAACATCTTCACGCTTCACGAATAGTACTCGTGAATAAGAACTCGTGAATAGTAACTCATGAATAAGAACTCGTGAATAAGAATCTCATGAATAGTAAACTCCGATATGAAAAAGTTCCAAATTTGATAAAAATCAATCAATATTTCAAAGATAATGATATCAAGAAATAATATCATTACGAGAAAAAAATAATATCCCTTACCTCAAAGAATCAAGATTTCTAAGGAAAGGTCAAGTGATGCCGAATGAAACTCAGACCGTAATAAAGAACTCTCAAAGTATCTAAATACTCACAAAATACGCCAATAATATAGAGAGAGAAAGAGAGAAAACTTTGTTTCGTGTGATTTTCAATTCTAACTTAAATTTCTATTTATAGAAAATGTTAGAACTCACAAGCGTAAAATTCGACTCATTAACACCGATGGCTTTTACCTCGCTACTATTGCCACCCACCACATTTGAAATAAAATTCAGCACATTTCTTCACCAACCACAAGTGGGGCCCACTCAATTCTAGAATTTTCCACCAAAATCAATTATAACCCTCAATTTCCTAATCGTAACACCTCTTAAAATTCATAACAAATCATTCGTGCATTTTTAATCTGGCTCAAAATTTGTGGATATATACTCAACTTATGTATGTATAACATACCCAAAATTTATTACAAAAATCCAAATCTGGCTTGATTAAAATTATAACCCCGCAATATATCTAAAAACCCCGATTTAATTTTTAATAAAATAATATATTTAAAAATATCGATAAAACACCTCAACAATAATTTCTTCATTTATAACCACATAAATAAATCCATCATTTATATCCACATAAAATAAATATTTTTTATCATATGAATCAATAATTAATTATTCACAAATAATATTACGTAATCACAATTATGACAACCAGCCGCTCCTCAGAAAGAGGGGCTTTCGATAAGGATTTCTCCTCATCGCGCCGCAATTAGGTGACCAAACCTCTCCTCGATGTAACTTTCTAGACATCGCTAATAATGCTATCTAATAATATTATTCAAATAATATGAATTATTGATCCGATAATGGAGATAATGTGCAAAGGACAATTATATAAAAACAACAAATAATATAAAATATCAACGCAAAGAATTATCAATCAATAAAATAAAATATCGAATAAAGAATCATCGTGGAAAATTATCGAAATGCCAGACATTCATTTTCACGTATTCCAAGGATCAATAATTCAACAATTTTTAAACAACTGCAATACCGCAATCGCTTCCGCATGGGCCCAACCACGCCAGACATCAGATTTTTAACCACCGGTATTCCATTCCACCAAATAATATTCCCCAGAATAACAAATGAATATTTTTAACCAACTTATATTTAACGCTTTTTCATCCAATCGCTATTTCAAAATAATAAATAATAGGAAATTCCTTTATATATGGTCGTCAAAATACCATTCGCATTTAATATTCCACAAAGATTAATATTCCACCACCAAACTAATATTCCTAATAAAAATGAATATTTTATAACCACTTGCTTATTTTTGAAATATTTTCATAGATTTAACCCTTAACTATCCACATTAATCAAATCAACCCTTACTATTTCAAAATAATAAATAAAGGAAATTTTTTAAAAAATTTTGGTTCTTACACGCGTATCCAATTACATCAACGATAATTATCAGCGTAAATTCCCATAAAATAGTATACACACAACACCCATTCCCGAGTCGCCAAATACATATACTACGTAAAACAACTACAACTTTTATTACAACTACAACTTTAACAAGAAAACGTGAGTTTAAATACAAATATTATCTTCTAGATAATATCTATACTCAAATAAATCCTCATCACATTTATCGATACATTATTTTACAAAAATGGTGAGGACTACTAAACAACTTTTCTAAAACCTTCATTCCATACCCCGACTGCATCGCTTATATTCTCGCCTCCGAGAAGAAAAAATGGAACAAAAGGAAAAGGGTGAGCTCAACTAGCTCAAGAAGAATATTACGACTAAGATAATATACAACAAATTATCGTTAGTCTTCAACAGGAAAAATCTAATGTAATACAATAGACAACAAATTTTAAATCAATATTCAATGAAATAATAATTCATGTAAGAGTTACGTAGAGAATGAAATCTACTATCTTCTATGAATTTAATTTAAAAGTTCATCATCAATATTTTATCCTCGTAACATCAATCAATATTCATCTCAAATCAAATATTCATCTTTGCACTAAAAGCCAAAGATATTCCTGAATCTTGGTCATGTTCATCTAAACACTGCTCATCTTTGCACGGCCAAAGGCCAAAGATATTCATCACTTGGTCATGTTCATTTAAACACTGCTCATCTTTGCACCACAAAGCCAAAGATATTCTTCAGAAATCATTCATCTTTGCACCACAAAGCCAAAGATATTCAATAATATCATCATTTAAGACCGAGGATGATGAAAAATATTTTAAAGAACTAATCCAAAGGAAACAAAATGACAAGGATTAAGGATTAAGGATTCGATTTTGTTTTATCCATGTCCAACAATACCTCAAAAATAATCATAAGTGGTGTAAAATTCAAGAATGATCAAAACATGGATACAATCAAAGCTAGTATCCGTAATAGATATTTTGGACAAAAAGAAGAAATTTTATTTTTCTATGAATAGTGCCAGATACGTGAATAAAGTGTCAGATACGTGAATAAGGCCGATACGTGAATAAGTAAATCCGACACCAAAAGATAGAAATTCCACAAAAAACATCTTCACGCTTCATTAATAAGACTCGTGAATAAGAACTCGTGAATAAGAACTCATGAATAGTAACTCGTGAATAAGAACTCGCTGAATAGTAACCCGACATGAAAAAGTTCCAAATTTGATAAAAAGTTCCAATCAATATTTCAAAGATAATGATATCAAGAAATAATATCATCATTCGAGAAAAAAATAATATCCCTTACCTCAAAGAATCAAGATTTCTAAGGAAAGGCTCAAGATGATGTATGAATGAAACTCAGACCGAATAAAGAACTCTCAAAGTATCTAAATACTCACAAAATACGCCAATAATATAGAGAGAAAGAGAGAAAACTTTGTTTCGTGTGATTTTCAATTCTAACCCAAGCACCTCTATTTATAGAAAATGTTAGCTTACCAAGGCATTTCGACTCGCCACCGATGGCTTTTACTCGCTACTATTGCCACCCACCACATTTGAAATAAAATTCAGCACATTTCTTCACCAACCACAAGTGGGGCCCACTCAATTCTAGAATTTTCCACCAAAATCAATTATAACCCTAATTTCCTAATCACACCTCTTAAAATTCATAACAAATCATTCGTAAGCATTTTTAATCTGCTCAAAATTTGTGGACATATACTCAACTTATGTATGTATAATATACCCAAAAAATTACTATTAATCCAAAATGGTTTGATTAAAAATTATAACCCCGCAATATATCTCAAAACCTCGATTTAATTTTTAATACCCATTCCTATAAAATATCGATAAAACACCTCAACAATAATTTCTTCATTTATAACCACATAAATAAATCCATCATTTATATCCACATAAAATAAATATTTTTTTATCATATGAATCAATAATTAATTATTCACAAATAATATTACGTAATCACAATTATGACAAACCAGCCGCTGCCCTGTGAAAGAGGGCTTTCCAATAAGGATTTCTCTCATCGGCGCCGCAATTAGTGACCAAACCTCTCCTCGATGTAACTTTCTAGACATCGCCAATAATGCTATCTAATAATATTATTCAAATAATATGAATTATTGATCCGATAATGGAGATAATGCAAATGACAATTATCGAACAACAATAATATAAAATATCAACGCAAAGAATTATCAATCAATAAAATAAAATATCGAACAAGAATTCATCGTGAAAAATTATCGAGTAAAGGCCTTCACGTAAGGATCAATAATTCAACAATACTGCGTAATACCGCAGTGCCATCAGGCAACCACGCCAGACATCGATTTTAACCACCGGTATTCCAAAAAGCCTTAATCTCAGAATAACTACGCTGCTATTTTTAACCAACTTATATTTGTCGCTTTTTCATCCAATCGCTTCACATGGGCCCACACACGGTCGCTACCACGCATTTAATATTCCCGACAAGCATTTAATATTCCACCACCAAACTAATATTCCCCACAAAATGAATATTTTATAACCACTTGCTTATTTTGAAATATTCATGATTTAACCCTTAACTATCCACATTAATCAAATCAACCCTTACTATTTCAAAATAATAAATAAAGGAAATTCTTTTTATTTAAAAAATTTTGGGGTCTTACAACCTCCCTCCTTATGAAATTTCGCCTCTAAATCGACGACGCATTCTGTGTGTTTCAAAAGGTGAGGATACCTCGCTTTCATTTCCGCTTCCAATTCCTGTGTCATTTCTCTATAAGATGATTCCTCCACAAAACTTTAACTTGTGGTATGACTTTTCACAGTAGGGACATGCTCCTTCCTATCCAAGATCTTGACAGTACCTCCTCACACGCTAAGTCTTTCGCTATCTCGTCCTGCTCTAACTCAATAACGTGGTTCGGTCTTTCACATATTTATTTAAGTATGATACGTGAAACACATTATGAACACGTAGACATACTTTGAGGTAACGCAAGTCTATAGGCTACATTTCCTACCTGGCCAAGAATTTGAAATGGACCAATAAATCGTGGATCGAGCTTTCTCTCTTCCCAAATCTTGTAACTCCCTTCCATGGAGCAACTCGCAACAATACATGATCCCTCACATTAAATTCCACGCCCTTTCGATGAAGATCCGCATAACTCTTTTGTCGATCTTGAGCCGCTTGTATACGCTGTTTAATCATTTGGATCTTTTTTCAGAGTCATACGCATTTAACTCGGGTCCCAATAATGTTGCTTCACCCACCTCATCCCAACATATCGAGAACCACATTTTCGGCCCATATAATGCTTCAATGGAGCCACACCTATACTTCCTCGATAATCGTTGTTGTAGGAGAATTCCACCAATGGTAAATACTTATCCCAACCGCCTTGAAGTTCAGGACACGTAGTCTTAATAAATCTTCAAGAGTTTGAATAGTCCCTCTCGATTGTCTCGTCTGCTTGGGGATGGTATGTCAACTAAATCGCAAACTGCGCTCATAGCTTTTTGCAAGCTAACCCAAAATCTTGAAGTGAATCTTGGGTCACGATCCAAACTATGGATATGTGCATGCCATGCAACCTCACAATCTCATTTATTTACATACTCAAGCAAGACGCTCAAGGAATAAGTCTCCCCAGACGGCAAGAAATGAGCGCATTTGGTTAATCTATCAACAATAACCCAAATAAAGATTGATGCCTTGAGAAACCGTAGGAAGACCCAGAATTAAATCCATGGTAATGTGTTCCCACTTCCATTCCTAATCTCAAGTGGTTGCAACGACCTTAGGTACTAGATGCTCCGCCTTTACACGCCTGACAAGTTAAACACATCGAGATAAACTTTGCAATCTCTCTCTTCATATTATTCCACCAAAATGTATGTCAAGATCACGATACATTTTAGTACTTCCGTGATGGATTGCAAATGGTGTATCAGGTGCCTCCATCATAATCTTGTACTTCAAATCGAGTCGTTAGGAACACAAAGTTCAGAGTGGACTCAAGTATTCCTTCTTCATCAATTCTCGCTCCTAATAGCTCCTTCAGACTTTCTTCTTCATACGACGCATTGGCCTGCGTGGCTCGAGCAACCTTAACTTTTTCTATTAAAGTCGGGCTCTACGCAGATACTTGACATCATCGCACTCGCTCCTCGTGATATGATCTTCTACTCAACGCGCCACCACCACGCTCGCTTTTACCGTGATGGTATCAATAGTGTGGTCGTAGTCTTCAATAGCTCGAGCCAACGTCACGCCGCCAGATGTCGAGTTCTTTTTGAGTGAAGAAATATTTAAGGCTTTTTACGGTCTCAATATATCTCCACTTTCTCCCCATATAGATAGTGCTCCATATCTTTAATACGAACGATCGGGCCGCTAACTCTAGATCACGAGTAGGATAATTCCTCTCATACTCTTTTTAAGTTGTCGCGAGGCATAGGCTATGACTTTCCCACGCTGCATGAGAACACATCCTAACCCTTTCCTCAAGCATCGTCAGAGATAACAAATCCATCCAACCAGATGGTATTGTTAGAACAAAATAAATAAGTCTCCTCTTAAGCTCGAAACTTTTCTCGATTCTTCATTCCAAACGAAATTTCAGATCCTTCCGAAGTTAATGAAAGTTAATGGAGTAGCGATTCGAGAAAACCTTCCACGAATCTCCGATAATAACCAAATAAGCCCAAAAGCTACGATTTCACCACCGACTTCGCTGTCCCTAACTTTCAGATTGCTTCAATCTTCACGGATCAACAGATACTCCATGTTTTGACACCACATGCCCAAGAAATGCTACTTCCTCAAGCCGTAACTCGATTTCTTCAATTTGGCATATAGTTGGTTTTCACGGCTTTTCGAGTACCAAATTTAAATGGTGCTCATGATCTTCACGACTTTTGAATATATAAGGATGTCATCAATAAAGACAACAACGAATCGATCCAAATATTCCTGAATACTTGCTCATCATATCCATGAAAGCCGCAGAGCATTAGTTAGTCCCAAAGACATGACTAAGAATTCATAATGCCCATACCGAAGTTCTCAAGGCGCCTTTGAATATCCTCGCCTAATCTTCACCGATGATATCCGTAATCTAAGATCGATTTTTTGAAAAGAATCAGTGCCTCAGAATCGGTCAAACAAGTCATCAATACGAGGTAGAGGATACCTATTTCGATGGTGACATGGTTCAATTCCCGATAGTCAATACAAAGTCGATACTCCCGCCTTTTTCTTTTTACAAATAAAACAGAGCACCCCAAGGAGATGTACCAGATTTAACGAAACCGATGTCCAACAATTCCTCAGAGTTGACCTTTAACTCAAGTTCAATAGAGCCATTCGATATGGGGTTTTAGAAATGGGCTTGTATCAAAGTTCAAGATCAATAAAGAATTCAACTTCACGCCGGGGCAGAATCGAAGTTCTTCGTGAAATACGCCAGAAAGTCAATAACAACAGAATATTATTCAAATTTGACGTGTCTTTATTCAAATCCATAACATGGGCTAAGAAAGCTTGACATCCGCTTTTTCAATAAACTAATAAATTTTATGATTAGATATGATGTTGATTGATTTTAATGGTTTAGTTGTTGAATTGCATAACAAAGTTGGTTAGAATATGAAAACTAACAACCTTACGAAACAATCAATTTTGGTATGATGAGTAGTTAACCAATCAATCCCTAAAATCACATCAAAAGCAAGTATCTTTAAAGAGATAAGGTCAATGTGTAAGGTGATGGTGCCAACTTGAATCAAACAAGATTTATAAACAAAGGATGTGATGAAAGTTTTTCCTAACTGAGTTTCCACAGATAGGTCAAAGTCTAATTTCTCCTGAGTCAAGTTTAAACGCTGAGCACACGCAGAGAGATAAATGAATGGGTAAACCCAGATTCAAGTAAGGTATAAACTTCGCAAGAATTTATAAATAGCTTACCCGTGATCACCTCGCTTGGGTTCCTCGATTATGACCAACCACAACAAACGCCTTCTTCCTAATCGCTGATTTTGACTTTTCGGGATAGCTTTTTGAGTCACCGTCTCCTCACGAACTAGGTTTCGCCATCTGCATAATTCGAAGCGATATGTCCTTCCTTTCCACAACTATAGATACCTTGAATCTCAGGCGCTTGACCGATATGTCCTCTTTTCAAGATTAGAAGATACGACCGGTGGTCGTTTCTCCTCCCTTAGAAACCAGCTTGTCACGCAAGACCGCTGCCTTCACACGGTCGTTATTAAATCTCCTCTTTAAAATCTCCTCCCGACTCGCTTTTTTCTATTTTCACGACCATGATTACCACCAGAGTGGTTACCATTTCGTCCGTCTGCTCGCTTTTCTCCGCAGGTTATCATTATTATTCTGCTGATCGCTATCTCCGGTACGATCCTCGTCATGGTCCTCAATGACCGTGACTTCAAGTATCTCGCCTAATAATCGAGCCCTGCTTACAACATCTCAATAAAGAGAAAGTTTACGAGAAATGAGATATCGACGACGCCGTTTCAAAACTCTAAGAAACATCCCGCCACACGCTCCTCATTCTCCACCAAATGAGGTGCAAACTCGATAACTCGCAAACTTTGCCTCGCATCGAGACACCGCCACGTTGTTTTGCTCTAATCTGATGAACTCCACTTCCTTCATACGATTTAACACTTTCGTGAAAGTATTTGTCATTAAATAGTCTTCAAACGCTCTCCCAAGACACGCCGAAAAGTACCGATGGGTACGCTTCACGTACTCCCACCAAGAGTTCCGCCTCGCCACTTTTAATATAAGGGCGTAATGGAACCTTCGTTCTTCCGCTGCGCATCCCAAGACATCGAATATCTTGTAATTTGTTCGACCCATGTTTCCGCCATGATCGGATCCGCTTTCCTTAAATTCGTGGTCCCAACTTCGAATCGCTGGGTGCGGACAACCCGTGAATTGCTATCATTTCTCCTCAGATTTTGAACACGAAGTCTCCTCATTCGATTTTTGCATGAATCGCAAAAAGCTTCTAAACATCCCCTCGCTCATCATCGCTCAATGGTGTTGTTTCATGGAGGAACATTGCCACTCGCTGCACGCTTCTCCCCTCAGGTAAAGACAGCATCTCCACTGGCCTCATTTACTCCATCGTTAATATTCTCACGACATTCTCAAATATCGCCATAAAACAAGGGTTAATTAAGGAAATCAATATATCACATAATATCCCTATATAATCGACTCAACTAACAAATAAGCTTAGTAGACACACTAACAAGGATTTACTCGCCTCCCTCCTAGTTCTATTCCCCGATCTCCGCCAGAGATCATATCCCTAAGCTCGATACCAACCCGCGACGCCCCCAAAATAGGTATACATCACCCATTCGAAAGTCACAATACATGGCATGTAAACAACTACAACTTTATTATTACAACAAGAAATCTGTGAGTTTAAATACAAATATTATCTTCTGTATAATATTTATACTCAAATAAATCCTCATCACATTTATCGATACATTATTTTACAAAAATGGTGAGGACTACTAAACAATCCTTTCTAAAACCTTCATTCCATACCCGACTGCATTTCGCTATATTCTCGCTCCCCGAGAAGAAAATGGAACAAAAGGAAAAGGGTGAGCTCAACTAGCTCAAGAAGAATATTACGACTAAGATAATATACAACAAATTATCGTTAGTCTTCAACAGGAAAAATTTATATGTAATACAATAGACAACAAATTTTAAATCAATATTCGCAATGAAATAATAATTCATGTAAGAGTTACGTAGAGAATGAAAACTACTATCTTCTATGAATGAATTTAAAAGTTCATCATCAATATTTTATCCTCAGAATATCAATCAATATACATCCGAATCAAATATTCATCTTTGCACCATGTGCCAAAGATATTCATCAATTGGTCATGTTCATCTAAACACTGCTCATCTTTGCACTAAAGCCAAAGATATTAATCTTCATGTTCATTTAAACACTGCTCATCTGCACTATGTGCCAAAGATATTCTTCAGAAATCATTCATCTTTTGCACCATGTGCCAAAGATATTCAATAATATCATCATTTAAGACCGAGGATGATGAAAAATATTTTTAAAGAAACGAATCCAAAGGAAACAAAATGACAAGGATTAAGGATTAAGGATTCAGACTTTGTTTTATCCATGTCCAACAATACCTCAAAAATAATCATAGTGGTGTAAAATTCAAGAATGATCAAAACACGGATACAATCAAAGCTAGTATCCGTAATAGATATTTTGGACAAAAAGAAGAAATTTTATTTTTTGAATAAGTGTCAGATACGTGAATAAGGTCAGATACGTGAATAAGGTCAGATACGTGAATAAAGGCCAGATACATGAATAAGTAACTCCGACACCAAAAGATAGAAATTTCACAAAAAACATCTTCACGCTTTAATATAAGACTCGTGAATAAGAATCGTGAATAAGAACTCATGAATAAGTAACTCGTGAATAAGAACTCATGAATAGTAAATCGACATGAAAAAGTTCCAAATTTGATAAAAAGTTCCAATCAATATTTCAAAGATAATGATATCAAGAAATAATATCATTCGAGAAGAAAATAACATCCCTTACCTCAAAGAATCAAGATTTTAAGGAAAGGCTCAAGTGATGCCGAATGAAACTTGTACCGAACAAAGAACTCTCAAAGTATCTAAATACTCACAAAATACGCCAATAATATAGAGAGAGAAAGAGAGAAAACTTTGTTTCGTGTGATTTTCAATTCTAACTTAAATTTCTATTTATAGAAAATGTTAGCCCTACCAAGGCATTTCGACCTGCCACCGATGGCTTTTACTCGCTACTATTGCCACCCACCACATTTGAAATAAAATTCAGCACATTTTTCACCAACCACAAGTGGGGCCCACTCAATTCTAGAATTTTCCACCAAAATCAATTATAACCCTAATTTCCTAATTCCATAACCTCTTAAAATTCATAACAAATCATTCGTGCATTTTTAATTCTGCTCAAAATTTGTGGACATATACTCAACTTATGTATGTATAACATACCCAAAAATTACTATTAATCCAAATCATTTGGATTAAAAATTATAACCCCGCAATATATCTCAAAACCCCGATTTAATTTTTAATACCTCCAATCCTGCAAAATACCGATAAAACACCTCAACAATAATTTCTTCATTTATAACCACATAAATAAATCCATCATTTATATCCACATAAAATAAATATTTTATCATATGAATCAATAATTAATTATTCACAAATAATATTACGTAATCACAATTATGACAACCAAAGCTGCTCCTCAGAAAGCAGGGGCTTCGATAAGGATTTCTCCTCATCGCAAGCAATTAGGTGACCAAACTCTCCTCGATGTAACTTTCTAGACATTGCCAATAATGCTATCTAATAATATTATTCAAATAATATGAATTATTGATCCGATAATGGAGATAACGTAAAAGGACAATTATCGAAACAACAATAATATAAAATATCAACGCAAAGAATTATCAATCAATAAAATAAAATATTGAATAAAGAATTCACATCAGAAAAATTATCGAGAAAAGGCCTTCTTCACGTAAGGATCAATAATTCAATACTGCAATACCGCAAAGCTATCGCGGCAACCACGCCAGACATCAGATTTTAACCACCGGTATTCCAATGCCTTAATTAATCAGAAATAACCACGCCTGCTATTTTTAACCAACTTATATTTGTCGCTTTCATCCAATCGCTTCACATGGGGCCCATACATGGTCACTGTCATTGCATTTAATATTCCCTCGACAAAGATTTAATATTCCACGCACCAAAACTAATATTCCCCGACAAAAATGAATATTTTATAACCACTTGCTTATTTTGAAATATTTATGATTTAACCCTTAACTATCCACATTAATCAAATCAACCCTTACTATTTCAAAATAATAAATAAAGGAAATTCCTTTTATTTAAAAAATTTTGGGTCTTATAACAAAAATCATGACGCCTCAAAATAGTATACGTCCACATTTTAAACACCCATTCTGACGCCTTCCAAATAGGCCATACATCACCCATGGTACATAATAAGTAAACAACTACAACTTTATTATTACAACAAGAAATCGTGAGTTTAAATACAAATATTATCTTCTAGACAATATTTATACTCAAATAAATCCTCATCACATTTATTGATACATTATTTTACAAAAATGGTGAGGACTACTAAACAATCCTTTCTAAAACCTTCATTCCATACCCGACTGCACTCGCTACATTCTCGCCTCCCGAGAAGAAAAATGGAACAAAAAGGAAAAGGGTGAGCTCAACTAGCTCAAGAAAGAATATTATGACTAAGATAATATACAACAAATTATCGTTAGTCTTCAACAGAAAAATCTGATAATACAATAGTACAACAAAGTTTCAAATCAATATTCGCAATGAAATAATAATTCATTGTAAGAGTTACGAGAGAATGCAAACTACTATCTTCTAATCTATGAATTTTAAAAGTTCATCGCTCATCTTTTATCCCCCGAATAACAATCAATATACATCCGAATCAAATATTCATCTTTGCACTATGTGCCAAAGATATTCATCACCTGGTCATGTTCATTTAAACACTGCTCATCTTTGCACTACAGCCAAAGATATTAATCACAATTGGCCATATTCTTCATCTTTTGAATCATTTATCTTTCATCCTATGTGCCAAGATAATATTCTTCAAATCATTCATCTTTGCACACAAAGCCAAAGATATTCAATAATATCATCATTTAAGACCGAGGATGATGAAAATATTTTTAAAGAACGAATCCAAAGGAAACAAAATGACAAGGATTAAGGATTAAGGATTCGCACTTTGTTTTATCCATGTCCAATAATACCTCAAAAATAATCATAGTGGTGTAAAAATTCAAGAATGATCAAAACATGGATACAATCAAAGCTAGTATCCAAAATAGATATTTTGGACAAAAGAAGAAATTTTATTTTCTATGAATAAGGCCAGATAACGTGAATAAAGCCGTCAGATACGTGAATAAAGGCCGATACGTGAATAATAAATCTCCCGACACCAAAAGATAGAAATTCCACAAAAAACATCTTCACGCTCATTTAATAAGACTCGTGAATAAGAATCGCGAATAAAAGAATCATGAATAAGAACTCGTGAATAAGAACTCATGAATAGTAAACCCGATATGAAAAAAGTTCCAAATTTGATAAAACTTCAGATCAATATTTCAAAGATAATGATATCAAGAAATAATATCATTACGAGAAAAAATAATATCCCTTACCTCAAAGAATCAAGATTGGTAAGGAAAGGCTCAAGTGATGCCGAATGAAACTTGTACAATCATAAAGAACTCTCAAAGTATCTAAATACTCACAAAATACGCCAATAAATAGAGAGAGAAAAGAGAAAACTTTGTTTCGTGTGATTTTCAATTCTAACTTAGCCCTCTATTTATAGAAAACGTTAACACGCCAAAGTTGCAAATCGACTGCCATATTAATTATGGCTTTACTCGCTACTATTGCCACCCACCACATTTGAAATAAAAATTCAACACATTTCTTCACTCAACCACAAGTGGGGCCCACTCAATTTAGAATTTTCCACCAAAATCAATTATAACCCTAACTTCAATAATTCATAATAAATACCTCTAAAATTCATAACAAATCATTTATAGCATTTTTAATTTGCGCTCAAAATTTGTTCCATATACTCAACTTATGTATGTATAACATACCCAAAAATTAATATTATCCAACTATTTGATTAAAAAAATTATAATCCCCCGTAATATATCTCACAAACCCCGATTTAATTTTTTTATACCTCCAACTGCAAAATATCGATAAAACACCTCAACAATAATTTCTTCATTTATAACCACATAAATAAATCCATCATTTATATCCACATAAAATAAATATTTCTTTATCATATGAATCAATAATTAATTATTCACAAATAATATTACATGTAATCACAATTATGACAACCAAAGCTCCTCAGAAAGAGGGGCTTCCAATAAGGATTTCTCTTCATCGGGCGCCGCAATTAGGTGACCAAACCTCTCCTCGATGTAACTTTCTAGACATTGCCAATAATGCTATCTAATAATATTATTCAAATAATATGAATTATTGATCCGATAATGGAGATAATGTGCAGTTTGACAATTATCGAACAACAATAATATAAAATATCAACGCAAAGAATTATCAATCAATAAAATAAAATATTGAACAAGAATCATCAGAAAAATTATCGAAAGTAGTGCCTTCACGTAAGGATCAATAATTCAACAACATGCGGTAATACCGTAAAGCAAAGGCAACCACGCCAGACATCGATTTTTAACCACCGGTATTCCAATGCCTTTTAATCTCAAGAATAACTACCACGCTATTTTTAACCAACTTATATTTGTCGCTTTCTTCATCCAATCGCTCACGTTATGGGCTCACACACGGTCGCTACTGGTCGCATTTAATATTCCCGACAAGCATTTAATATTCCACCACCAAACTAATATTCCCCGACAAAATGAATATTTTATAACCACTTGCTTATTTTGAAATATTTATGATATTTAACCCTTAACTATCCACATTAATCAAATCAACCCTTACTATTTCAAAATAATAAATAAAGGAAATTTCTTTTTATTTAAAAAATTTTGGGGTCTTACAACCTCCCTCCTTATGAAATTTCGCCCTCGAAATTGACGACGATTCGGTGTGTTTCAAAAGGTGAGGATACTCGCTTTCATTTTCGCTTCCAATCCCTGTGTCATTTCCTCTATAGCATGATTCCTCCACAAAACTTTAACTTGTGGTATGAATTTTCGCCAGTAGACATGCTCCTTCCTATCCAAGATCTTCGACAGTACCTCCTCATACGCTAAGTCTTCGGGCTTATCTCGTCCTGCTTCTAACTCAATAACGTGGTTCTGTCTTTCACATATTTACTTAAGTACATGATACGTGGAAACACATTATGAACATTTAGACATACTTTGAGGTAACGCAAGTCTATAAAGCTACATTTCCTACCCTATCAAGAATTTGAAATGGACCAATAAATCGTGGATCGAGCTTTCCTCTCTTCCCAAATCTTGTAACTCCTTCCACGGAGCAACTCGCAACAATACATGATCCCTTACATTAAATTCCACGCCCTTTTCGGCGAAGATCCGCATAACTCTTTTGTCGATCTTGAGCCGCTTTGTATACGCTTGTCAATCATTCGATCTTTTCAGTAGTCATACGCATTTCAATCTCCTGGGTCCCAATAATGTCAAGCTTCACCCACCTCATCCCAACATATCGGGAGAACGACATTTTCGCCCATATAATGCTTCAAATGGAGCCACACCTATACTTGCCTCGATAACCGCTGTTGTAGGAGAATTCCACCAATGGTAAATACTTATCCCAACCGCCTTGAAGTCTAGGACACGTAGTCTTAATAAATCTTCAAGAGTTTGAATAGTCCCTTCTCCATTGTCCATCCGCTTGGGGATGGCGTCAACTAAATCGCAAACTGCGCTCATAGCTTTTTGCAAGCTAACCCAAAATCTTGAAGTGAATCTTGGGTCACGATCCTAAACTATGGATACAGCATGCCATGCAACCTCACAAATCTCATTTACGCATATACTAGCAAGACGCTCAAGTGAATAAGTCTCCCAGATCATAAGCAAGAAATGAGCGTACTTGGTTAATCTATCAACAATAACCCAAATAAAGATTGATGCCTTGAGAAACCGTAGGAAGACCCAGAACTAAATCCATGGTAATGTGTTCCTACTTCCATTCCTAATCTCAAGTGGTTGCAACTAACCTTAGGTACTAGATGTCTCCGCTTTTACACGCCAAGTAAGTTAAACACATCGAGATAAACTTTGTAATCTCTCTTCATATTATTCCACCAAAATGTATGTCAAGATCACGATACATTTTAGTACTTCCGTGATGGATTGCAAATGGTGTATTGTGTGCCTCCATCATAATCTTGTACTTCAAATCGTAGTCGTTAGAACACAAAGTCTAGAGCGGACTCAAGTATTCCTTCTTCATCAATTCTCGCTCCTAATAGCTCCTTCGTACTTTCTTCTTCATAACGATCGCCTCGGCCTATGGCTCGAGCAACCTTAACTTTTTCTATTAAAGTTGGCTCTACGCAGATACTTGACATCATCGCACCTGCCTCGTGATACGATCTTCTACTCAACGCGCCGCCTACCACGCTCGCTTTTACCGTGATGGTATCAATAGTGTGGTCGAAGTCTTTCAATAGCTCGAGCCAACGTCAGCCGCCAAGATGTCGAGTTCTTTTTGAGTGAAGAAATATTTAAGGTTTTTATGGTCCAATATATCTCCACTTTCTCCCCATATAGATAAGTGCTCCATATCTTTAATACAAGGAACGATCGGGCCGCTAACTCTAGATCATGAGTAGGATAATTCCTCCTCATACTCTTTAAGTTGTCGCGAGGCATAAGGCTATGACTTTCCCACGCCTGCATGAGAACACATCCTAACCCTTGCATCAAGCATCGTCACAGAGATAACATCCATCCCAATCCAGATGGTATTGTTGAACAAAGCCTAAATAAGTCTCCTCTTAAGCTCTTGGAAACTTTTCGCAGATTCTTCACTCCAAACGAATTTCAGATCCTTCCGAAAGTTAGCCGAAGAATGGAGAAGCGATTCGAGAAAACCCTTCCAATTTAATCTCCGATAATAACCAAATTTAAGCCCAAAAGCTACGACTTCGGGCCACCGACTTCTGCTGTTCCTAACTTCAGATTGCTTCAATCTTCGCCGGATCAACAGATACTCTATGTTTCGACACCATCGATGCCCAAGAAATGCTACTTCCTCGCCGTAACTCGCATTTCTTCAATTTGGTATATAGTTGGTTTCAATGGCCTTTTGAGTACCAAATTTTCCAAATGGTGCTCAAGCGATCTTCACGACTTTTGAATATATAGGATGTCATCAATAAAGACAACAACGAACCGATCCAAATATTCCTGAATACTTGGCTCATCATATCCATGAAAAGCCGCAGGAGCATTAGTTAGTCCAAAGACATGACTAAGAATTCATAATGCCCATACCGAAGTTTCAAGGCGCCTTCGAATATCCTCGCCTAATCTTCAAACCGATGATATCCGTAATCTAAGATCGATTTTTGAAAAGAATTGTGCCTCTCAGAATCTGGTCAAACAAGTCATCAATACGAGGTAGAGGATACCTATTTTCGATGGTGACATGGTTCAATTCCCGAGCATAGTCAATATTAAAGTCGCATACTACCCGCGCTTTTTTTTTTAAATAAAACAGAGCACCCTATGAGATGTACTAGATTTAATGAAACCGATGTCCAACAATTCTCAGAGTTGGACCTTTAACTCTCAAGTTCAATAGAGCCATTCGATATGGGGTTTTAGAAATGGGCTTTGTATCAAAGTTCAAGATCAATAAAGAATTCAACTTCACGCTCGGGGTAGATCGAAGTTCTTCGTGAAATACGCCAGAAAGTCAATAACAACAGAATATTATTCAAATTTGACGTGTCTTTATTCAAATCCATAACATGGGCTAAGAAAGCTTGACATCCGCTTTTTCAATAAACTAATAATTTTATGATTAGATATGACAATGATTGATTTTAATGGTTTAGTTGCTTGAATTGCATAACAGTCAAGTTGGTAGGAATATGAAAACTAACAACCTTACTTAAAAACAATCAATTTGGTAATGATGATGAGAAGTAACCAATCAATCCTCAAAATCACATCAAAAGCAAGTATCTTTAAAGAGATAAGGTCAATGTAAGGTAATGGTGCCAACTTGAATCAAACAAGATTTATAAACAAAGGATGATGAAAGTTTCTCCTAATCTGAGTTTCCACAGACAGTCAAAGTCTAATTTCTCCTGAGTCAAGTTTAAACGCTGAGCACACGCAGAGAGATAAATGAATGGGTAAGACCTAAGATCAAGTAAGGTATAAACTTCGCAAGAATTTATAAATAGCTTTACCCGTGATCACCCTCGTTTGGTTCCTCGATTATGACCAAATACAACAAACGCTTCTTCCCTAATCGCTGATTTCGAATTTTCTCGATGATTTTCGAGTCACCGTCCTCCGAATAACTAGGTTTCACACAGATAATCTCGAAAGCGATATGTCCTTCCTTTCCACAATTATAGCATACCTTGAACTGCTAGGGGCGCTTGACCGATATGTCCTCTTTTCCGTGATTTATAAGATACGAACCGTGGTCGCTTCTCCTCCCTTGTAACCAATGGCCGCCAAGATCGCCGCCTCTTCATAGTCGTCATAAATCTCCTCTTTAAAATCTCCTCCGACTCGCTTCTTCTATTTTCACGACCATGATTACCACCGTAGTGGTTACCATTTTTCATTCGCCCTGCTTGCTTTTCTCCGCAGTTATCATTATTCTCGCTGATCGCTATCTCCGGTACGATCCTCGTTATGGTCCTCGCTGACCAGATTTCAAGTATCTCGCCTAATAATTGAGCCCTGCTTACAACATCTAATAAAGAGAAAGTTTTATGAGAATGAGATCGACGTACGCCAAGTTTCAAACCCTCTAAGAAACATCCGCTGGCCATACGCTCTCATTCTCCACCAAATGAGGTGCAAACCTCGATAACTCGCAAACTTTGCCTCGCATCGAGACACCGCTACGTTGTTTTGCTCTAACTGATGAACTCCACTTCCTTCATACGCACTTAACACTTTCGTGAAAGTATTTGTCATTAAATAGTTTCTCAAATGCCTCTCAAGACATAGCCGAAAAGTACCGATGGTACGCTTCATGACATTCTACCAAGAAGTAGCCGCCGCCACTTTAACATAAGGTGGCGAATGGAACCTTCGTTTCTCCGCATCCCAAGACATCGAATATCTGCAATTTGTTTGACCCATGTTTCGCCATGATCGGATCCGCTTTCCCCTTAAATTTCGTGGTCCCAACTCTTCGAACCGCATTGCGGACAACCCGTGAATCGCTATCATTTCCTCCTCGTATTTGAACACGAAGTCTCCCTCGTCTGATTTTGCATGAATCGCAAAAGCTTCTAAACATCCCTCGCTCATCATCTCTGCTCGCTGGTGTTGTTCACAGGAGGAACATTGCCACCGCTCAGACGTTCTCCTCAAGCAGGCACAGTATCTCCACTCGGCCTCATTTACTTCAATCATAATATTCTCACGACATTCTCAAATACCGCCATAAAACAAGTGGTTAATTAAGGAAATCAATATATCACATAATATCCCTATATACTCGACCAACTAACAAATAAGCTCAGTAGACACACTAAATAAGGATTTACTCGCCTCCCTCCTAGTTCTATTTCCCCATCTCCGCCAGAGATCATATCCCTAAGCTCGATACTAAACCGTGACGCCCCCAAAATAGGTATACATCACCCATTCCGAAATGTCAATACATTGTATAATGTAAACAACTACAACTTTATTATTACAACAAAGAAACCGTGAGTTTAAATACAAATATTATCTTCTAGATAATATCTATACTCAAACAAATCCTCATCACATTTATCGATACATTATTTTACAAAAATGGTGAGGACTACTAAACAACTTTTTCTAAAACCTTCATTCCATACCCGACTGCAGACTCGCTTATATTTCGCCTCCCCGAGAAGAAAAATGGAACAAAAGGAAAAGGGTGAGCTCAACTAGCCAAGAAAGAATATTACGACTAAGATAATATACAACAAATTATCGTTAGTCTCCAAATAACAGGAAAAATCTAATAGTAATACAATAGATAACAAATTTAAATCAATATTCGCAGCTTAAATAATAATTCATAGAAGAGTTAAGAGAGAACGCAAACTACTATCTTCTACGATGAATTTAAAAGTTCATCGCTCATCTTTTATCCCGTAACATCAATCAATATACATCCGAATCAAATATTCATCTTTGCACCATGTGCCAAAGATATTCACTACCGGGTCATGCTCATTTAAACACTGCTCATCTTTTGCACTACAAAGCCAAAGATATTAATTACCTATCATGTTCATCTCAACACCTGCTCATCTTTGCACTACAGCCAAAGATATTCTTCAGAATCATTCATCTTAAGTACCTACGTGCCAAAGATATTCTCAGAATCATTCAAAATCAAGTATTACATGACCAAGGATTCAAGCCGATCATTTATCCATCCAATAATATCAAAAATTATTTTCTAACAATTCAAGACTTGATCAAAATAATGGATACAATCAAACTAAAGAATCAAAACATGTTGACAAAACAACAAATATTATCTTCTGACAAGGATATTTGATTAGTGTCGATATCATCTCAACACATGTGAATTCAAGATACATTCAATAACACACAATGATTGATAAAATCTAAAACCTTCATTCTCACATATAGCATCAGTAGAATAAAAATTCAAGAACTCGAGAAAAACATGATACAATCCATATGAAAAGTTCCAAACTTGGTGATCTGTATTGTAAAGATTTGATTTAAAAGAAAATAATCATTTACAACAAATTATCAAAGAATACTCAAGGGCCTATGCTTCGTATTCGTGAATAAGCACAGATACAAAATACTGAATAGGCGAAAGAGACACGTTGAATCGTGTAACTCAACTACCTCTAGCCTCTAAAGATAGGAAATTCCACAATAACATCTTCACTAAGAATTCAGTTTAATACGATGGAATGAGAATCCTATGAATACTCAATTACATATGAAATAAGAACTCATCAATATTGAATAAGAACTGGGGCCACTCAATAAGAATCTAACAAAAATCAATTATAAACCATAGTTTCCAGACGATAACGAAAAGTTCCAAATTTGCCTAAAAAGTACCAACTAATATTTGATAATGATATCAAGAAATAACTACCAATTACGAAAAAATTAATATCCCGCTTACCTCAAAGAATCAAGATATTCCGAAGGAAAGGTCTCAAGTGATAATTTCCGAATGAAACTCAGAAAGAAATATCAATAACATCAAAGTATCTATTATACGATTCAAAATACACTACAAATAATATTGTAGCTGAGAAAGAGAGAAATGACTGTAGGATTAAGGATTAATTGATTGCATCTAATATTATTTTTGTTTTATCCACGTCCAATAATACCCTCAAAATAATCATAGAATGCACCGTGGAAAATTCATCGAGTAAAATTCAAGAATACCGGGGTAGTGCCACCAGGCAACCACGCCAGACATCAAACTCATGAATAGTAACTCGTGAATAGTAACTCATGAATAGTAACTCTCTTGAGCATGAAAAAGTTCCAAATTTGATAAAAGTTCCAACCAATATTTCAAAGATAATGATATTGAAGAAATAATATCATTTGAGAAGAAAATAACATCCCTTACCTCAAAGAATCAAGATTTCGGAAGGAAAGGCTCAAGTGATCTTCGAATGAAACTTCTTGATCAATGAAAGAACTCTCAAAGTATCTAAATACTCACAAAATACGCTCAATAATATAGAGAGAAAAGAGAAAACTTTGTTTACGTGTGATTTTCAATTCTAACTTAGCCCTCTATTTATAGAAAATGTTACGCCAAAGAGAATTGACCGCTCATACGATGGCTTTTACCTGCTACTATTGCCACTCCACCACATTTGAAATAAAATTCAGCATATTTCTTCACCAACCACAAGTGGGGCCCACTCAATTCTAGAATTTTCCACCAAAATCAATTATAACCCTAATTTCTAAATCGGACACCTCTTAAAATTCATAACAAATCATTCGTTGCATTTTTAACGTTCAAAATTTGTGGACATATATACTCAACTTATGTATGTATAACATACCTAAAAAATTACCACAATCCAAATGGATCGGATTAAAAATTATAACCCCCGCAATATATCTCAAAACCCTCGATTTAATTTTAATACCTCCAACTGCAAAATACCGATAAAACACCTCAACAATAATTTCTTCATTTATAATCACATAAATAAATCCATCATTTATATCCACATAAAATAAATATTTCTTTATCATATGAATCAATAATTAATTATTCACAAATAATATTACAGTAATCACAATTATGACAACCGGTGCCGTCCTGTGGAAAGGGGCTTTCCGATAAGGATTTCTCCTTCATCTTGACGCCGCAATTAGGTGACCAAACCTCTCCTCGATGTAACTTTCTAGACATTGCAAATAATGCTATCTAATAATATTATTCAAATAATATGAATTATTGATCCGATAATGGAGATAATGCAAAGTGACAATTATTGAACAACAATAATATAAAATATCAACGCAAAGAATTATCGAATCAATAAAATAAAATATCGAAAGAATTAATGTGTGAAAATTATCGAGTAGTGCCTTTCACGTAAGGATCAATAATTCAACAATCATGTGTAATACCGTGGTAATCTCTGGCAACCACCACAGACATTCGTATTTTAACCACCGGGTATTCCAAGCGGTCTTAATTCGGTAACAACTTCACCTGTTATTTTTAACCAACTTATATTTGCTGTTTCTTCATCCAATCGCTTTAGTTATGGGGCCCACACATGGGTCGCTACCGTGCATTTAATATTCCCTGATTAAGGACTGAATATTCCACGACCAAACGAATATTCCCAAACAAAAATGAATATTTTATAACACTTGTTTATTTTGAAATATTTGCGTATTTAACCCCTTAACTATCCACATTAATCAAATCAACCCTTACTATTTCAAAATAATAAATAAAGGAAATTCCTTTTTATTTAAAAAATTTTGGGTCTTACAACCGTGGCCCCCAAAATAGTATACATCACCCATACGAGTTCACAATACATGATGCATGTAAACAACTACAATTTTATTATTACAACGAAGAAGCAGTGAGTTTAAATACAAATATTATCTTCTGCGATGTATTTATACTCACATAAATCCTCATCACATTTATTGATACATTATTTTACAAAAATGGTGAGGACTACTAAACAATCCTTTCTAAAACCTTCATTCCATACCCCACTGCATACTCGCTATATTCTAGCCTCCACGAGAAGAATGGAACAAAAGGAAAAGGGTGAGCTCAACTAGCTTCATAAAGAATATTATGACTAAGATAATATACAACAAATTATCGTTAGTCTTCAACAGGGGAAAAATTTAATAGAATACAATAGACAACAAATTTTCAATCAATATTCGCGTGAAAATAATAATTCATTAGAAGAGTTAAGTAGAGAATGCAAACTACTATCTTCTATGTATGAATTTAAAAAGTTCATCGATCTATCTTTTATCCCCGTAACAACAATCAATATACATACGGAATCAAATATTCATCTTTGCATCTTTCAGCCAAAGATATTCATCATTGGTCATGTTCATTTAAACACCCATTCATCTTTTACCATGTGCCAAAGATATTAATCGATCAGTCGTATTCATCTCGACACACTTTCATCTTTGCACTACTGAGCCAAAGATATTCTTCGAAATCATTCATCTTTGCACTCTGAGCCAAAAGATATTCAATAATATCATCATTTAAAGGCGAGGATGATGAAAAATATTTTAAAAAACGAATCGATGAAACAAAATGACAAGGATTAAAGATTAAGGATTCAGTACTTTTGTTTTATCCATGTCCAACAATACCCCAAAAATAATCACGGTGGTGTAAAATTCAAGAATGATCAAAACATGGATACAATCAAAGCTAGTATCCAAAATAGATGTTTTGGATAAAAAGAAGAAATTTTATTTTTTGGTGAATAATGCCGATATCGTGAATAATGTCTGCGTATCGTGAATAATAACTCAAACACCAAAAGATAGAAATTCCACAAAAAAACATTTTCACGCTTCATGAATAGTACTCGTGAATAGTAAATCGTGAATAGTAACTCATGAATAGTAACTCGTGAATAGTAACTCATGAATAGTAACCCCGATATGAAAAAGTTCCAAATTTGATAAAAACTTTGGATCAACATTTCAACATAATGATATTGAAGAAATAATATCATTCTAAAAAAAAATAATATCCCTTACCTCGAAAGAATCAAGATTACCCGGAAGGAAAGGTGGAAGTGATCTTTGAATGAAACTTATCTTTGAGCAATGAACTCTCAAAGTATCTAAATACTCACAAAATCGCTCAATAATATAGAGAGAAAGAGAAAACTTTGTTTACGGTGTGATTTTCAATTCTAACTTAGCCCTCTATTTATAGGAAAATGTTAGCCGCCAAGGCGGACTTGACACCTCTACACGATGGCTTTACACTACTATTGCCACCCACCACATTTGAAATAAAATTCAGCACATTTCTTCACCAACCACAAGTGGGGCCCACTCAATTCTAGAATTTTCCACCAAAATCAATTATAACCCTAATTTCAGAATCGAGACACCTCTTAAAATTCATAACAAATCATTCGTGCATTTTAGCGGTTCAAAATTTGTGGACATATACTCAACTTATGTATGTATAACATACCCAAAATTACCACAATCCATCTGGTCGGATTTAAAATTATAATCCCATAATATATCTCAAAACCCACGATTTAATTTTAATACCTCGATACGTAAAAATCTTGATAAAACACCTCAACAATAATTTCTTCATTTATAACCACATAAATAAATCCATCATTTATATCCACATAAAATAAATATTTCTTTATCATATGAATCAATAATTAATTATTCACAAATAATATTACTGAGAATCACAATTATGACATGACCAGTAGTTCCAGGAAGAGGGGGCTTTCCGATAAGGATTTCTCCTTCTTGGTAATGATTAGGTGACCAAACCTCTCCTTGTGAACTTTCTAGACATTGCCAATAATGCTATCTAATAATATTATTCAAATAATATGAATTATTGATCGATAATGGAGATAATGTGCAAGGTGACAATTATTGAACAACAATAATATAAAATATCAACTTGACAATTATTGAATCAATAAAATAAAATATTGAATAAGTAACTCATTGTGAAAATTATTGAGTAATTATGCTTCTTACGTAAGGATCAATAATTCAACAATCTTGTACTGCAATACTGTAATGCTCTTCATGCAACCCACGTATTTCATATTTTAACCACCGGGTATTCCAAGCCGATCTTAATGATAACAACTACGCATGATTATTTTAACCAACTTATATTTGTCGTTTTCTTCATCCAATCGCTTTCCGTTATGGGGCCCACACATGGTCTGCTACTGTAAATGCGAATATTCCCGAAACGATGTGAATATTCCACGACCAAACGAATATTCCAAACAAAATGAATATTTTATAACCACTTGTTTATTTTGAAATATTTGCGTATTTAACCTTAACTATCCACATTAATCAAATCAACCTTACTATTTCAAAATAATAAATAAAGGAAATTCCTTTTTATTAAAAAAAATTTTGGGGTCTTACTGACCTCCCCTCTTATGAAATTTCATCCTCGAAATTGACGTACGATGCACAGTGTTTGAAAAGGTGAGGATACCTCGCTTTCATTTCCGTTTCCAATTCCCGGTCATTTCTCTATAGCATGATTCCTCCACAAAACTTTAACTTGTGGTATGACCTTTCTTGGCGTGGGACATGCTCCTTCCTATCCAAGATCTTGATAGGTACCTCCTCATCGTTAAGTCTTGGCTATCTTGTCCTGGGTTCTAACTTCAATAACGTGGTTGGTCTTTCACATATTTACGAAATGCTGAGATATATGAAACACATTATGAAACACGAGACATACTCGGAGTATGCTTGTGCAAGTCTATAGGCTACATTTCCTACTCGGTCAAGAATTTGAAATGGACGATAAATCGTGGATTGAGCTTTCCTCTCTTCCCAAATCTTGTAACTCCCTTCCATGGAGCAACTCACAACAATACATGATCCCTACACATTATATTCCACGTCCTTTCGATGAAGATCCGCATAACTCTTTTGTCGATCTTGAGCCGTTTGTATCGTTGTCGAATCATTTGGATCTTTTCGGTGAGTCAATACGTCTTAACTTTCGGGTCCCAACAATGTTGCTTCACCCACCTCATCCCAACATATTGGAAGCGACATTTTCGTCCATATAATGCTTGAATGGAGCCACACCTATACTTGCACGATAAGCTGTTGTTGTGAGGAGAATTCCACCAATGGTAAATACTTATCCCAAGCCGCCCTTGAAGTCAGGACACTGAGTCTTAATAAATCTTCAAGAGTTTGAATAGTCCTCTCACGATTGTCGTGGTTTGGGGATGGTATGCGCAGAACTAAATCGCAAATCCAGTGCCCATAGCTTTTGCAAGCTAACCCAAAATCTTGAAGTGAATCTTGGGTCACGATCCAAAACTATGGATCTGGGCATGCCATGCAACCTCTGATCTCATTTACGCACATACTAGCAAGGCGTTCAAGTGAATAAGTCTCCGTATCGGCAAGAAGAAATGAGCAGACTTGGTTAATCTATCAACAATAACCCAAATAGCATTGATGCCTTGAGAAACCATAGGAAGACCCATAACGAAATCCATGGTAATGTGTTCCCACTTCCATTCGGAATCTCAAGTGGTTTGCAGCGGACCCTTAGGTACTAGATGCTCGCCTTTACCGTTGGCAAGTTAAACACATCGAGATAAACTTTGCAATCTCTCTTCATATTATTCCACCAAAATGTATGTCGAAGATCACGATACATTTAGTACTTCGAGGATGGATTGCAAATGGTGTATTGTGTGCCTCCATCATAATCTTGTACTTCAAATCGAAGTCGTTAGGAACACAAAGTCTAGAGTGGACTCGAAGTATTCCTTCTTCATCAATTCTCGCTTAGGAATAGCTCCTTCTTGTACTTTCTTCTTCATGCATCATTTCTCAATTTCGGTGGCTTGAAAGCAACCTTAACTTTTTCTATTAAAGTTGGCTCTGTCATTATACTTGACATCATCGCTTTTCGTTCCGCATATGATCTTCTACTCGATCGTCGGCTACCACGTTAAACTTTACCGGGATGGTATTGAATAGTGTGGTCGTAGTCTTTGATAGCTCGAGCCAAGCGTCATTTGCCGCATGTTGAGTTTTTGAGTGAAGAAATATTTAAGGCTTTTTATGATGCTGGAATATATCTCCACTTTCTCCCCATATAGATAGTGCCTCCATATCTTTAGCGCTGCAGCTTGTTGCCGCTTGACTCTAGATCATGAGTAGGATAATTCCTCTCATACTCTTTAAGTTGTCGCGAGGCATAGGCTATGACTTTCCCGTTGCATGAGAACACATCCTAACCCCTTTGCACGAAGCATCATTTGTAGATAACAAATCCATCCAAAACGGATGGTATTGTTAGAGCAGTCTGCGAAATAAGTCTCCTCTTAAGCTCTTGGAAACTTTTCTCGCATTCTTCATTTAAACGAATTTTAGTATCCTTTCGAGTTATTTGAGTTAATGGAGTAGCGATTCGAGAAAACCCTTCCACGAATCTCCGATAATAACCCGACTAAGCCCAAAAGCTACGTGCTTGATCCAGAACTTGGTTGCTCAACTTTGTATTGCTTCAATCTTCACAGGATCAACGAGATACTCCATGTTTTGACACCACATGCCCAAGAAATGCTACTTCCTCAAGCGAACTCGCATTTCTTCAATTTGGCATATAGTTGGTTTCACGAAGCCTTTGGAGTACCGACTTCAAATGGTGCTCATGATCTTCACGACTTTTGGAATATATAAGGATGTCATCAATAAAGACAACAACGAAGCCGATCAAATATTCCTTGAATACTCGGTTCATCATATCCATGAAAGCGAGGAGCATTAGTTAGTCCGAAAGACATGACTAAAAATTCATAATGCCCATACAGGAGTTACGAAGGCAATCTTTGGAATATCCTCGATTCTAATTTTAAATTTGATGATATCGAGCGAAGATCGATTTTTTGAAAGAATTGTGCCCCTTACTGGCTGGTCAAACAAGTCATCAATACGAGTGAGGATACCTATTCTTGATGGTGACATGGTTCGATTCCCGATAGTCAATACAAAGTCGCATACTCCGTCTTTCTTTTTACAAATAAAGCAGAGCACCCCAAGGAGATGTACTGGGGCCGAATGAAACCGATGTCCAACAATTCTGTAGTTGGACCTTTAACTCCTGAAGTTCAATAGGAGCCATTCGATATGGGGTTTTAGAAATGGGCTTTGTACCGGGTTCAAGATCAATAAAGAATTCAACTTCACGTTACGGGGTAGGCCAGGAAGTTCTTGAGAAATCGTCAGGAAAGTCAATAACAACGGGAATATTATTCAAATTTGGCGTGTCTTTATTCAAATCCATAACATGGGCTAAGAAAGCTTGACATCCGTTTTTCAATAAGCGAATAGCTTTATGATTAGATATGATAATGATTGATTTTAATGGTTTAGTTGCTTGAATTAAATACAACAGGTTGGTTAGGAATATGAAAACTAACAACCTTACGAAAGCAATCAATTTTGGCGTGATGAGTAGTTAACCAATCAATCCCTAAAATCACATCAAAAGCAAGTATCTTTAAAGAGACAAAGGTCAGCAGGTAAGGTAATGGTGCCAACTTGAATCAAACAAAATTTATAAGCGGTGGATGTGATGAAAGTTTCTCTAACAGAGTTTCCACAGATAGGTCAAAGTCTAATTTCTCTGAGTCAAGTTTAAGCGTTGAGCACATGCAGGAGAGATAAATGAATGGGTAGCACAAGGTATCAAGTAAGGTATAAACTTTCGCAAGAATTTATAAATAGCTTACCGTGATCACCTCGTTTGGGTTCTCGCATTATGACCGATCACAACAAACGCTCTTCCGGAATCGTTGACTTTGACTTTTACGGGACGATCTTTTGAGTCACCGTCCCCATTGAACTAGGTTTCGCTCACCGTACAATCTCGAAGCGATATGTCCTTCCTTTCCACAACTATAGCATACCTTGAGCTTGTTGTAGGCGCGGTTTGGGCTGATATGTCCCTCTTTTCGCATTTGTAGCATATAATCGGGTGGTCGTTCTCCTCCCTTAGAACCGATTCTTCTTGCGCCTTTGTCGTCTTCACATAGTCGTTGTTAAATCTCCTCTTTATAAAATCTCCTCTGACTCGCTTCTTACATTTTTTTTCATGACCATGATTACCACCGGAGTGGTTACCATTACATCCGTCATTTCTTTCTCGCATGAGTTATCATTATTACATTGAGTGCTATCTACGATACGATCTGGTTATGGTCCCTCGGTTGGCCGTACTCGTTATCTCGCTCTAATAATTGAGCCCTATTTACAACATCCGAATAAAGAAAGTTTATGAGAAATGAGATCTTGGCGCATGCGGGTTTCAAACCTCTAAGAAACATCCGCGTCATCGTTCCTCATTCTCCACCAAATGAGGTGCAAACTTGGATAACTTCTGCAAACTTTGCCTCGTCTTGAGACACTTGAAATCGTGTTGTTTTGCTCTGTCTGTCGATGAACTCCACTTCCTTCATATGACGAACACTTTCGGAAAGTATTTGTCATTAAATAATCTCCAAAGCGTCTCCCAAGACATGCCGAGTCTTGGTGGATGGGTATGCTTCTGAGACTCCACCGATAAGTCTGCCTTCGCCCACGGAACATAAAGGTGGCGAATGGAACCTTCTCGTTTCTCAAGGTGCATCCCGAGACATCGAATATCTTGGTAATTTATTTGACCCGTGTTTCGCCGTGATCGGATCTGGCTTTCCCTTAAATTCGGTGGTCAACTCTTTGAAGCGCTTGTTTGTGACAACAAGTAATTGCTATCATTTCCTCACGTATTTTGAACACGAGTCTCCTAAATGCGATTTTGCATGAAGCTGCAAAAAAAGCTTCTAAACATCCCTCGTTCATCATACGCTTCGATTGGTGTTGTTCGCGGGAGGAACATTGCCCGACCAGACGTTCTCCTCGTTGGTAAAATCACGAGGCATCTCCACGGTCTCATTTACTCCCTTTGTTAATATTCTCAATTCGACATTCTCAAATCTTGTCATAAAAAAACAAGGGTTAATTAAGGAAATCAATATATCACATAATATCCCTATATCTTGACCAACTAACAAATAAGCTTAGGTAGGACACACTTTAGCGAAGGATTTACTCGTCTCTCCCTCTAGTTCTATTTCCCGATCTCGCCAGAGATCATATCCCTAAGCTCGATACCAACTGTGGCGCCCCCAAAATAGGTATACATCACCCATTACGAGTTGTCAATACATGGTATGTAGAAACAACTACAATTTTATTATTACAACAAGAAAGCTGTGAGTTTAAATACAAATATTATCTTACAACAATATTTATACTCACATAAATCCTCATCACATTTATTGATACATTATTTCACAAAATGGTGAGGACTACTAAACAATCCTTTCTAAAACCTTCATTCCATACCCCAACTAAATACTCGCTATATTCTCGCCTCACGAGAAGAATGGAACAAAAGGAAAAGGGTGAGCTCAACTAGCTCGGTAAAGAATATTATGACTAAGATAATATACAACAAATTATCGTTAGTCTTCAACAGGAAAAATTTAATAGAATCTGATAGACAACAAATTTTCAATCAATATTCGCAGTGAAAATAATAATTCATTAGAAGAGTTAAGTAGAGAATGCAAACTACTATCTTCTATGTATGAATTTAAAAGTTCATCGTCTCATCTTTTATCCTGTAACAACAATCAATATACATCGGAATCAAATATTCATCTTTGCACTACTGTGCCAAAGATATTCATCGATTGGTCGTGTTCATTTAAACACTGTTCATCTTTTGCACTCTGAGGCCAAAGATATTAATCGGTCGGTCATGTTCATCTCAACACTGTTCATCTTTGCACTCTGAGCCAAAGATATTCTTCAGAAATCATTCATCTTTTACTCTGAGGCCAAAGATATTCAATAATATCATCATTTAAGGCGAGGATGATGAAAATATTTTTAAAAGAAACGAATCCGGTGAAACAAAATGACAAGGATTAAAGATTAAGGATTCGTACTTTGTTTTATCCATGTCCAACAATACCCCAAAAAATAATCACAATTGGTGTAAAATTCAAGAATGATCAAAACATGGATCAATCAAAGCTAGTATCCAAAATAGATGTTTTGGACAAAAAGAAGAAATTTTATTTTTTGGTGAATAGTCTTTAGTATCGTGAATAGTGAGTATCGTGAATAGTGCGATATCGTGAATAGTAACTCAGGCACCAAAAGATAGAAATTCCACAAAAAATATTTTCACGCTTCATGAATAGTACTGCGTGAATAGTAACTCGTGAATAGTAACTCATGAATAGTAACTCGTGAATAGTAACTCATGAATAGTAACCCCGACATGAAAAAGTTTCAAATTTGATAAAACTTGGATCAACATTTCAACATAATGATATTGAAGAAATAATATCATTACGAAAAAAAAAATATCCCTTACCTCAAAGAATCAAGATTGCTTGAAGGAAGGAATTGAAGTGATCTTTGAATGAAACTTATGTCTTTGAGCAAGCAACTCTCAAAGTATCTAAATACTCACAAAATACGCTCAATAATACAAGAGAGAGAGAGAGAAAACTTTGTTTACGGTGTGATTTTCAATTCTAACTTAGCCCTCTATTTATAGGAAAATGTTAGCCCGTAGCAAAGCGGACTTGACTGCTACACCGATGGCTTTACCGCTACTATTGCCACCCACCACATTTGAAATAAAATTCAGCACATTTCTTCACCAACCACAAGTGGGCCCACTCAATTCTAGAATTTTCCACCAAAATCAATTATAACCCTAATTTAGAATCAGACACCTCTTAAAATTCATAACAAATCATTCGTGCATTTTAACGGTTCAAAATTTGTGGACATATACTCAACTTATGTATGTATAACATACCCAAAATTACCACAATCAAGCAGTCGGATTAAAATTATAATCCCCAATATATCTCAAAACCACGATTTAATTTTTAATACCTCGATCGGTAAAATCTTGATAAAACACCTCAACAATAATTTCTTCATTTATAACCACATAAATAAATCCATCATTTATATCCACATAAAATAAATATTTCTTTATCATATGAATCAATAATTAATTATTCACAAATAATATTACTGAGAATCACAATTATAATGACGGTAGTTCCAGGGAAAGAGGGGCTTTCAGATAAGGATTTCTCTCTTCTTGGCCGGCGCAATTAGGTGACCAAACCTCTCCTCGGCCAGAACTTTCTAGACATTGCCAATAATGCTATCTAATAATATTATTCAAATAATATGAATTATTGATCGATAATGGAGATAATGTGCGGTGACAATTATTGAACAACAATAATATAAAATATCAACGCATGAGAATTATTGAATCAATAAAATAAAATATTGAGCGGTAACTCTTTGTGAAAATTATTGAGTAGTGCCTTCTACGTAAGGATCAATAATTCAACAATCTTTGTGCAACGTAATACCGTGCTACTCTGCAACCACGCCAGACATCAGTATTTTAACCCAAGGTATTCCAACGATCTTAAGCTGTAATAACTACGCCTGTTATTTTTAACCAACTTATATTTGTCGTTTTCTTCATCCAATCGCTTTCCGTTATGGGCCCTACACACGGTTGTAGCAGCCGTCAATACGAATATTCCCGACAAACGACGAATATTCCACGACCAAACGAATATTCCCGACAAAAATGAATATTTTATAACCACTTGTTTATTTTGAAATATTTGCGTATTTAACCCTTAACTATCCACATTAATCAAATCAACCCTTACTATTTCAAAATAATAAATAAAGGAAATTCCTTTTATTTAAAAAAATTTCGGGGTCTTACATCCAACGAATGGCAAGTCGCTTATGCCCATATACCAGTAAACAAAGATCTATCTATGCTGAAATTGCTTGCCCATTTCATAATCCGTTTTGGAATCCCTTGGATCTGGAAATGGGATTTTCAGTGTGACTATCAAAAAAAAATCCCTTGCCTAAAAAGGGTATTTTTTACCAAGTGGTGGGATAAAGGGCTTAATCCTACACTACCAGAACTTCTTAAGACCATAAAGAATCATACCCAGGCCTGTTTGGATGTTATGCCTCAGAGCCTTCCAGCACCAGCACCAGTTAATCCTTTTGTTAAAATTTAAACTGATTTAAAACAAAAGTTTCCAAACCTAACTGAAACTGAACTATTAGTTAAAACTATGGATTATATAAAAACCCAATTCTCACAATCCTTAGTCCAAGATGATGTTTCCTTGAAAACTGTTAGCAGTAATGAAGGATCTGAACAGGATGACAATGAGTTCAGCGTCTTAGCTGGCGAAAGTCAAGAATCGGAGCCTACTATGGGAGACTTCTGGGATTCTCTCACCTCAATGATCTCTGAAAAGATGAAACAGGACAAAAAAGAAAAGGAAAAGTATAAAGCTATCATTCACTGTAGAAGACCAATAATCAGAAAAGGACAATCACAGTAACTCCACCATCAGAAAAAAGATGCCAGCTGCTCTTAATCATCAGAAGACGACAACCACATGTCCTCAATAATTTCACTCAACCGACAGCCTGTCTCATGCCTTCCACTTCCCACGGCTAAGAGTTAAAGAAGAGAAGATAAGGATTCCTGATCGACTCCACTAGCTAGGACAAGCCTAATCCTTTCCTATCTTATTTCTTGTATAAATAGGGAGACCTCGCCCTTTGTTGAGGCAGAACTTTTCTTTGTATTTTCTCTATACTCTCTCTCTCTCTCTCTTGTAAAATATTTGATATATATATAATCTTGAAGTTTGAAGATATCAAAGGCTCTTCTGTAAGTTTTAATTATTGCTTTTGTTAACTATTATGTTTCCTTACTTGAGCTGTTAGATTATCATACTGAAAACAATAATCGTTATAAAACAGCATATCAAACTGCAACAGACAATCATAATCGTTCATATTTTTTTTAGAACAGTTTTATAAATCAGAACAATATATTATTTTAACTAAAAACGCTATACAGGAATAGACTTGTCGGCTTATAGTTTTGGGAAGACCTCCAAATCAACAGTAACTATATGAGATCATATATGTAATAATTTATCTGTTAATATATATTTAATATGCCTTTAAAATATCCATGCCATTTTATTTAATGAGACAGTATGAGTTTGATACTTGATCAAGTGGAACGTCACCTAAGTCGCGTTTAGGACTTTGTCTCTAGCCGTGTTTTGGCGTTATGGCTTTTTTCCTTTGTAAGTCATTGACAGACGTGCTTCATCCACATCCTTCTCCATGTATCAAACACATGAATAAAGTGTTCCAACTCCAATTTCATTATGATCTAATTTTGATTCCAACAATCATGTCATTCGTCCTAAAACGATTCTGTCTGATCAAAAGGATTGTAAAAGATTGCTACAGTATCCAAAGAATTCATACTGATCAAAAGAGTGTTACTATATATGTAAATATATGCACGATAGGTCATTGTAATAAAGAGATTCACATATTATTATTTTATTTTATCGTTTATAATTAATTCTTAGTTAATCATAATTCACAATCAACTTAAAATTAATATATAAATCATTCTTACTTAAAATACTCGAGTCGAGGGTATTAACATATTGTACTGTATACAATAGGTGAATGTATTCCCAAACATTATTATCAACAATGTAAATTTTTCATAAATATTGTCCTTAGTAATTAAATATTTATTAAAAATTCAGAAAGGGACCCAACATTGGGATCCTTGTAGGCTTGTGTGTTTGTTGGTTAGCTAGGAAACTTGAAAATATCTTCACTTATAAGTGACAATTACTCCTCCAATATTATAATTAAGTGGAGGGTTGAGGGGTCACAAAATATTGATAAAATTTATACATCTTTCTTGCTAAATTTTAGTTTATGCTTTTCTATCATCATTAATTAGTTACTCGTTCAGTCGTGTTGGGATGTGATTATTTGGGTCTAGCCATGGTGCAACCCAGTCTATTTAACGGTTCGGATCTGGTGATGGCCTATATGTATTTATTGTGACAGTGGATAGTCCTTATTAAAATAGTATTGTGTTTCCTTATTTGGTGGGATAAGGAGGTTTAATTAGGACTCCTAATTGAATTCAGTAGTTATAAGGTGATTCTACAAAAGGAGTCCTTCTCCTAGTTGGATGGGGATGAAGGTGACTTCTATATATACGGCTACAAGCTAGGGTTTTAGGAGAGACAAGACACAAGGACAGGAACACAAGAGATAAAACACAAATACACATCTTGTACTCCCAATATTATTATAGTGAATTACTCTCTCTCTCTCCCGTGGTTTTTTCCCAATTGGGTTTCCACGTAAATTCGTGTGTTCATATTTATATCTCTTTATTTATGTTTATGTGAATGTATTTTGTGAGTTTGATATAATCAACTACTCCATCAACCGTTAGCGCGATTTTGGCCTGCTGTTTTGGTGATTTCGCCAGCGTATAAAATTTAGGCGTTAACATTCAAGGGTATTGTCTGTGGGAAACAAGACACTTGTTCTAGTGTCGATTTAAAATCACCAATTAACTGAAGGAGATAAGTGATTCTTTTTTTTATTAAATTAAATATATACTTGTACGTGTGTATATACTCTACTAAATCCTCTCCATTGTCTCTCCGCCCCAGGGGCCTTTCTCGTGGGAAGTAAAAAGACAAAATTTACCCAAAATACTAGATCAGATCCACCTGAATTTCAGCAAAACCGAAAACAAAGCCCTAGGATTGATTGATCAATCAACAAATAATGGCTCAACTCTCATCAGATTCACTATCTACAACCCTAAACTCTTCTCGCACCGATGATCAACAATCACAGAGCTCTTTTTCTTATCCGTCTTCACAACTTTCACGTAATCTATCATCGAGTCGACTCAACGCCAAAGCGCATGAGTTCGTTCCTCGTAGTAGCAGTTCAACCGATCCAACTCAGCAGACCCAGCTCTTATACCACCAACCTTATCACAACCCAAGATATAAAGGACCAACCTTATACCAACCGAACCAACCTTATCACAACCGAAGATATAAAGAACCAACCTTATACCAACCGAACCAACCTTATCACTATCGAAGATATAAAGAACCAACCTTATACCAATCGAACCAACCTTATCACTATCAAAGATATAAAGAACCAGCCTTATACCAACCGAATAAACATTATAACGACTAAACCAACCTTATCACTACTGAATCCAATTAGGAGTAGGAGTCCTAATTAAACCTCCTTATCCCTCGAAATAAGAAAACACAATCCTAATTTAATAAGGACTCTCTCGTTGTCAAAATAAATATATATTATGGGTCAACGCCAAATCTAGCCCATTAAATAAATTAGGTTACACATTGGCTAGACCCAAATAATCACACTCCAACATTACCCCACAGTCTCTTATTTATAAGAAACTTATTTATAAGAGACAATTCAAAAAGTCTCCGTGGAATTTTTATCCTCGGGATTTATATCCTCAGGATTTATGTAAGACCCCAACTTATTATAAATAAAATTAGATTTTCTCTATTCATTATTCTAAATTAATAAGGTGTTAATTTGATATAATACTTTGGTTATGGGTGAAATGTGCAAATTTTGCAAAATAAGTAAGTGGTTATAAAATATTTATTTTTGTCGGGGAATATTCGTTTGGTCGTGGAATATTCTTTTTGTAGGAGAATATTCATACGACGGCGCAGCCATTCGTGGGCCCCATAACAGAATAATTATCGGATGAAGAAAACGACAAAGTTTGAGTTTTTATAAATAACGGCGTAGTTGTTACCGTTAACACTGTTAGAATACCCGGTGGTTAAAATACAGTAATACGCGTGGTTGCACAGTAGCACACAATATTGTACTGTATTTTTGAATTATTGATTCTCACGTAAGAAGGCACTACTAAATAATTGTTACAGTAATTACTTTTTAATATTTTATTTTATTGATTCAATAATTACTGCGTTGATATTTTATATTATTGTTGTTTCAATAATTGTCACTGCATGGTATTTTCCATTATCAGATCAATAATTAATATTATTTAAATAATATTATTAGATAGCATTATTGGCAATGTCTAGAAAGTTCTGTCAATGAGAGGTTTGGTCATCTAATTGCGCGCCAGTAAGGAGAAATCCTTATCGGAAAGCCCCCTCTTTCCGGAGAACGATCTGGTTGTCATAATAGTGATTCTGTAATATTATTTGGGAATAATTAATTATTGATTTATATGATAAGGAAATATTTATTTGATGTGGATATAAATGATGGATTTATTTATTTTATATGGTTATTAATGAAAGAATTAATCTTTGAGATGTTTTATCGATTATTTTGTCAGATTGGAGGTATTAAAAATCACCCGTTTGTGAATTTTGGATATTTTATGTTTGGAATTTGGAAAAACTTTCTTCTGCAAAGTAGTAGAGAATTCGATTTCGTGCGGAATGGACATAAAATTCATATTTTTCTGATAAACGGGCTATTTTCTATGAATTATTAAAGTTTCTGATTATTGTTTAAATGATCAAACATTTTGGAAAATTCTAGAATTGGTTGGTGAGAAATGTGCTCAATTGAATTTCAAATGTGGTGGGTGGCAATAATAGCAGGTAAAGCCATCAGGTAGCAGGTCAAGTCTGCTTTGGCGTGCTAACATTTTCCTATAAATAGAGGGCTAAGTTAGAATTAAAAATCACACCAAAAATAAGTTTTCTCTCTTTCTCTCTCTATATTATCGAGCGTATTCTTGTGAGTATTTTGATACTTTGAGCGTTGCTATACGGTGCAAGTTCCTTCAGCACTATATCCAGTATTCCAGTCAGAAGTATTGTCTCTTTGAGGTAAGGGATGTTATTTTCTTCATATATGATATTATTTCTTTCAATATCATTATGCCGAAGTATTGATCTGAACTTTTAATCAAATTTGGAACTTTTTATGTCGGGGTTACTATTCACGTATACGACACTATTCACGAATACGGCACTATTCACTGAAAAATGAAATTTTCTTCTTTTTATCTAAGATGTCTATTATGGTTACTATCTTTGATTGTATCCATGTTTTGATCGTTATTTTTGAATTCTGCTTCACAATTGGTTATTATGAAGTATTATTGATCTTGGATAAACTGTTATACGAATCCCTAATAATTATCCTTTTGTCTCACTGGATTTGTTTTCTTTAAAATATTTTTCATCATCCTCAGTCCTAAATGATGATATTACAAAATATCTTTGGCCTGTAGTGCAAAGATGAATGATTAATTGATGAATATCTTTGGCCCGTAGTACAAAGATGAACAGGTGTTGAGATGAACATGACCAACTGGTGATATAAATGAATATCTTTGGCCTGTAATGCAAAGATGAATATTTGATTAAAGATGTATATTGATTGTTGTTACAAGGATAAAATATTGATGATGGACTTTTAAATCTTAGAAGATAGTAGAACGCATTCTCTATTTGACTCTTCTAATGGATTCTTGTTTCCGCTGCAGAATATTGATCTAAAACTTGTTGTCTATTATATATTCTATCAGATTTTTCCCTGTTGAGGACTAACGATAATTTATTGTATATTATCTTAGTCATAATATTCTTTACTGGGCTAGTTGAGCTCACCCTTTTCCTTTTTGTTCCTTTTTTCTTCTCAGGAGGTAAGAACATAGCAGGATCGAGTCGGGGTATGGAGTGATGGTTCTAGAAAGATGTTTTAGCAGTCCTTACTATTTCTGTAAAATAGAGTATGAATAATTGTAATGAGGACTTATTTGAGTGTTGATATTGTCTAGAAGACAATATTTGTATTTAAACTCACAGTATGTGTTGTCGTATTTTGAACGACAATTGTATTATTAAAGTTGTAGTTTGCTTTCTATACCATGTATTTGGCGACTCAAAATGGGTGTTGTATACCTATTTTGGGGGCGTCACAGTTGGTATCAAAGCTTAGGGATATGGTCTCTAGCGGAGATCGGGGAATAGAACTAGGAGGGGAGAGATGAGTAAATCTATCGCTAGTGTGTCCTATCTAAGCTTATTTGTTGGTCGGTCATAATATAGGGATATTATGTGATATGTTAATTTGTTTAATTAACCCTTGTTTTATGTCAGTATTTAAGAATGGTTGCTGAGAATGTTAACAATGGAGTGTATGAGACTGTGGAACAACCTTTAGTCACAAACCAGGAGAACGTGCAACACGAAGGCACTATTCCTCCTGTAAACAACACTACCGAGCAAACGATGAATGATGGAATGCTTAGGAGCTTTTTGAAGTTCATGCAAAATCAGACAAGGGAGACTTGTGTACAAAATACGGGTGGAAATGATGGCCTTGCGATCATCGCAGCCAAGCAATTCAAAAAGTTGGGACCACAGATTTACGGGAAAGCCCGATCCGATTAAAAGCGGAAAATGGGTTAAGCAAATTACCAAGATATTCGATGTCTTGGGATGCGGAGAATGAAGGTTCCATTCGCCACCTTTATGTTCCTTGAGAGAGACGATTCTTGGTGGGAATCCGTGAAGCGTACCCAGCCACCGCCTACTTAACATATCTTGGGAAAGATTTGAAACTATTCAATGACAAGTACTTTCCGAGAAAGTATTCGCTATATGAAGGAGGTAGAGTTTATTAGATGGAGCAGAACAACATGGCGATTGTCGCGAAGACGCGAGGCAAAGTTTGCAGAGTTATCCAGGTTTGCACCTCATTTGGTGGAGAATGAGGACGCATATACGCGGATGTTTAAGAGAGGTCTAAAACCCGAGATTCGTCAATACCTTATCTCTCATAAATTTTCTCTGTATTCAGATGTTGTCAACAGGGCTCAATTATTAGAGCAAGATAATGAGTACACTAAACCGAGGGATCCTGACCGTGGTCATCTGGTGGACAACAAATCATCGAATGATGATAACCAGCGAGGAGGGAAAAATACGGACAAAGATGGTAACCACTCGGATGGTAATCATGGCCATGATAATAGGAGAGGTGAGTCAAGTGGAAATTTTAGAAAGAAGAGATTCAACAATGACGGGAAGACATCGGCAAAGACCAAAGACCAACAACAAATTCTAGGGGAGTAGAACGACCGCCAGTTAGATGTTACAAATGCGGGAAAGAGGGACATATCAGCCCAAACTGCCCACAACAATCCAAGGTATATTATAATTATGGAAAGGAAGGACATATCGCTCGAGATTATACTATAGCGAAACCAAGTTCAGTGGGGATGGTGACTCCAAGGGCTGCCCCGGATAAGTCGAAATCAGCGGTTCCTGGAAGAGCATTTGTCGTGACTGGCCAAAACGTGAGGAACCCAAACGAGGTGATCACGGGTAAGTTAATCTTGAACTCTTGCGAAGTTTATACCTTACTAGATACCGGTTCTACCCATTCTTTTATCTCTCCTACTTGTGCTCAACGTTTAAACTTAACTCCGGAGAAATTGGACTTTGACTTATCTGTTGAAACTCCGTTGGGTGAAACCTTCGTTACATCTACAGTTTATAAATCTTGCTTGATCCAAGTTGGCACAATCACACATTGATGATCTTATTTCTTTAAAGATACTTACATTTGATGTGATTTTAGGGATTGATTGGTTAACTACTCGTCATGCCAAAATTGATTGTTTTCGTAAGGTTGTTAGTTTTCATATTCCTAACCAACCTGTCATACGAATTAAAACAACTAAACCACTAAAATCAATCACTGTCATATCAAGCCATAAAGCTATTCGTTTATTAAAAAATGGATGTCAAGCTTTCTTAGCCCATGTTATGGATTTGAATAAAGACAAGTCGAATTTGAATAATATTTCTGTTGTTAGAGAATTTCCTGATGTATTTCCTGAAGAACTTCCTGGTCTACCCCGAGCGAGAAGTTGAATTCTTTATTGACCTTGAAGCGGGTACAAAACCCATTTCTAAAACCCCATATCGAATGGCTCTATTGAACTTCGAGGAGTTAAAAGTCCAACTACGTGGAGTTATTAGACATCGGTTTCATTCGTCCTAGTACATCTCCTTTGGGTGCTCCTGTTTTATTCGTAAAGAAGAAAGACGGGAGTATGCGACTTTGTATTGACTACCAAGAATTGAACCATGTCACCATCAAGAATAGGTATCCGTTACCTCGCATTGATGACCTGTTTGACCAATTACAAGGAGCACAATTCTTTTCAAAGATCGATCTTCGTTCTGGATATCCTCTGCTGAAGATTAAAACTGAGGATATTCCAAAGATTTCTTCAGAACTCGGTATGGGTATTATGAATTCTTAATCATGTCTTTTGGATTGACTAATGCTCCTGTTGCTTTCATGGATATGATGAACCGAGTATTCAAGGAATATTTGGATCAGTTCGTTGTTGTCTTTATTGATAACATCCTCATTTATTCCAAAAGCCGTGAAGATCATGAGCACCATTTAAAGCTTATACTAGAAAGGCTTCGTGAAAGCAAGCTATATGCCAAGCTGAAGAAATGCGAGTTCTGGCTTGAGGAAGTAGCATTCTTTGGGCACGTGGTGTCAAAACATGGAGTATCTGTTGACCCGGCAAAGATTGAAGCAATACAAAGTTGGGAGCAACCGAAGTTAGTGACCGAAGTGCGTTGCTTTCTGGGCTTAGCTGGTTATTATCGGAGATTCGTGGAAGGATTTTCTCGAATCACTACTCCGTTAACTCAAGCTAACTCAGAAAGAAACAAAATTCGTATGGAGCGAGGAATGCGAGAAGAGTTTCAAGAGCTCAAGAGGAGACTCATTTCGGCATTTTGTTGCAGCAATACCATTTGGTTACGATGGATTTGTTATCTAAATGATGCTTTCGTGCAAAGGGTTAGGATGTGTTCTCATGCAACATTGGAAAGTCATAGCCTATGCCTCGCGACAACTCAAAGAATATGAGAGGAATTATCCTACTCATGATCTAGAGTTGGCAGCAGTCGTTTTCGCGTTGAAAATCTAGGGACACTACCTGTATGGGGAGAAAGTGGAGATCTATACGGATCATAAAAGTCTCAAATACTTCTTCACCCAAAAGGAACTCAACATGCGGCAATGACATTGGCTCGAGCTGTTGAAAGATTACGATCATATCATTCAATACCATCCTGGAAAAGAAAACGTAGTAGCTGAAGCATTGAGTAGAAGATCGTATGCGGGTACGAGTGCGATGTTGTTAACATAAAGACCCATTTTGTACGATTTACAAAGGATGGAGATTGAGTTAAAGACTCCAGGGACCCACATGATGATGGTGAATATACGAGTAGAACCGACTTTAATTGATAAAGTTAAAACTGCTCAAGCTACGGACCTGGGGCTGATGCGTATGAGGAAGAGAGTGCAAGAAGGAGCTATTCCAGAAGCAAGAATCGATGAAGAAGGAATACTTCGAGTCAACTCTAGACTTTTCATTCCTAACGATTCTGACTTAAAGCATAGAATCATGATGGAGGCACACAACACCACGTTTGCAATCCATCCTGGGAGTACCAAAATGTATCATGATATTCAACATACATTTTGGTGGAACAATATGAAGATAGAGATCTCGGAGTTTATCTCGAGGTGTTTAACTTGTCAACGTGTAAAGGCGGAGCATCAAGTACCAAAAGGTCCATTGCGACCACTTGAGATTCTGGAATGGAAGTGGGAACACATTACTATGGATTTCGTTATGGGTCTTCCCAAGGTTTCTCAAGGTATAGATGCGATTTGGGTTATTGTTGATAGATTAACCAAGTCTGCTCATTTCTTGACTATACGTGAAACTTATTCCCTTAACGTCTTGCTCGTATGTACGTGAATGAGATTGTGAGATTGCATAGCATGCCAGTATCCATAGTTTCGGATCGTGATCCAAGATTCACTTCACGATTTTGGGTTAGCTTGCAAAAAGCTATGGGCACGGATTTACGATTTGGCTCAGCATACCATCCTCAAACAGACGGACAATTAGAAAGGACTATTCAAACCCTTGAAGATCTATTAAGACTCTGTGTCCTAGATTTCAAAGGAAGTTGGGATAAATACTTGCCACTGGTGGAATTCTCCTACAACAACAGTTATCAAGCAAGTATAGGCATAGCTCCATTTGAAGCCTTGTATGGACGAAAGTGTCGTTCTCCAGTATGCTGGGACAAGGTGGGTGAAGCAACTTTGTTGGGACCAGAGTTGGTATGCATGACTATAAAAAAGATCCAAATGATTCGACAACGTATACAAATGGCACAGGATCAACAAAAGAGTTATGCGGATCTTCATCGAAAGGACGTGGAATTTAGTATGGGGGATCATGTATTGTTACGTGTTGCTCCATGGAAGGGAGTTACAAGATTTGGAAAGAGAGAAAAGCTCAATCCAAGGTTTGTTGGTCCATTTGAGATTCTTGACCAAATAAGAAATGTGGCCTATAGACTCGCATTACCTCCAAGTATGTCTCGTGTTCACAATGTTTTCCACATATCTATGCTTCGTAAATATGTGAAAGACCCGAACCATATTATTGAGTTAGAACCAGACGAGATAGCCGAAGATTTAACGTACGAGGAGATACCTGTTAAGATCTTGGATGGGAAATAGCATGTTCTACGCACCAAGGTTATACCACAAGTTAAGGTTTTGTGGAGGAACCATGCTATTGAGGAAATGACCAGGGAGTTGGAATCAAAAATGAAAGCGAGGTACCCTCACCTGTTCGAAATATCAGGTACGTACGTCCATTTCAAGGATGAAATTTTATAAGGAGGGGAGGTTGTAAGACCCCAACTTATTATAAATAAAATTAAATTTTCTCTATTCATTATTCTAAATTAATAAGGTGTTAATTTGATATAATACTTTGGTTATGGGTGAAATGTACAAATTTTGCAAAATAAGCAAGTGGTTATAAAATATTCATTTTTGTCGGGGAATATTCGTTTGGTCGTGGAATATTCTTGTTGTCGGGGAATATTAAATGCATTTGATTTGCCAGCTTGACCATTCATGGGCCCCATAATGTAATAATTATCGGATGAAGAAAAAGACAAAGTTTGAGTTTTTATAAATAACTACAGTAGTTATTACCGCAAACAATCGTTGAAATACCCGGTGATTAAAATACGATGTCGCATTTGTCAGACGCGATAGCACGCGATATTACCTTTGTATTTTTAAATTATTGATTCTCACGTAAGAAGGCACTACTCAATAATTGTTATAATAATTACTGTTTAATATTTTATTTTATTGATTTAATAATTGTTGCATTGATATTTTATATTTTTGTTATTTCAATAATTGTCACTGCACAATATTTCCCATTATCAGATCAATAATTAATATTATTTAAATAATATTATTAGATAGCATTATTAGCAATGTCTAGAAAGTTCTGTCAAGGAGAGGTTTGGTCATCTAATTGCGCGCCAGTAAGGAGAAATCCTTATCGGAAAGCCCCTCTTTCCCGGGAGCGGCGCCTGGTTGTCATAATTGTGATTCTGTAATATTATTTGGGAATAATTAATTATTGATTTATATGATAAGGAAATATTTATTTGATGTGGATATAAATGATGGATTTATTTATTTTATATGGTTATTAATGAAAGAATTAATGCTAAGATGTTTTATCAGTATTTTGTCAGATTGGAGGTATTAAAAATCACTCGTTTGTGGATTTCGGATATTTTATGTTTGGAATTTGAAAAAACTTTCTTCTGCAAAGTAGTAGAGAATTCGATTTCGTGTGAAATGGACATAAAATTTGTATTTTTCTGATAAACGGGCTATTTTCTATGAATTATTAAAGTTTCTGATTATTGTTTAAATGATAAAACATTTTGGAAAATTCTAGAATTGGTTGGTGAGAAATGTGCTCAATTGAATTTCAAATGTGGTGGGTGGCAATAGTAGCAGGTAAAACCATCAGGTAGCAGGTTAAGTTTACTTCGGCGTGCTAACATTTTCCTATAAATAAAGGGCTAAGTTAGAATTGAAAATCACACCAGAAACAAGTTTTCTCTCTTTCTCTCTCTATATTATCGAGCGTATTCTTGTGAGTATTTTGATACTTTGAGCGTTGCTATACTGATGCAAGTTCCTTGAAGATTATATCCAAATATTTCGCTTAGAAATCATTGTCTCTTTGAGGTAAGGGATGTTATTTTCTTCATATATGATATTATTTCTTTCAATATCATTATGCCGAAGTATTGATCTAAACTTTTAATCAAATTTGGAACTTTTTGTGTCGGGGTTACTATTCACGTATACGGCACTATTCACGTATACGGCACTATTCACGAATACGACACTATTCACCGAAAAATGAAATTTTCTTCTTTTTGTCCAAGATGTCTATTATGGTTACTATCTTTGATTGTATCCATATTTTGATTGTTATTTTTGAATTCTGCTTCACAGTTAGTTATTATGAAGTATTATTGATCTTGGATAAACTGTTATACGAATCCCTAATAATTATCCTTCTGTGTGACGCCCCCAAAATAGGTATACATCACCCATCTTGAGTCACCAAATACGTGGTACTAAATTCAAATACAACTTGATTATACAATAGTCGTGTAAAATACGACAAAATACATGCTGTGAGTTTTAATACAAATATTGTCATCTAGACAATATCCACACTCAATTAAGTTCTCATTACATTTATTATCACACTATTTAATGTAATAGTGAGGACTACTAAGACACCATCTAGGACCATCACTCCGTTCCCGACTAGTCCCGCCACGTTCTCATTTCTCAAGAGAATAGTGAAAGAAATGGTGAGCTCAACTAGCCCAAGAAGAAATATTATGACTAAGATAATGCGAATAAATTATCATTAGTCCTCAATGATGTTAAACCGATAAAATACAATAGACATCAAGTTAAGCTCTGTAGTGGAATATGCAATCCATTAAAAGAGTCAAGTAGAGAATAAAATCTACTATCTTTTATGATTTAAAAAGGTTTTCATCACTTTTATCATTTGAGACTCAAAGTTAATAAATAATCCACATCATCCCCGCACTACTACCAAGGATATTCATTAGGGTCACGACAACAAATTATTCAATGCACTACGGGCCAAGAATATTTGTGTATTCATCAATGGTCATGATCATGCCAACAATCGGTCCATCAATGCACTTCAGCCAATGAGGACTTTTACCACATCATTTGTAATATTACGGCCATGATTACAATCAATAATCCTCGGTCATAATCATACCAAGTCCATCTATGCACTACAAGCCATGGATGACTTTTCATAAATAATATAAACATGAGGATGATGACAATGATATAAGAATTCAATAAAACAAGTTCAAGAATTAATTTATTCAGGAACTAATAACGTCCAAATTGTCAACATGATACTTCTTTGTAAAGTAAAATTCAAGAATGCTCAGAAGAATATTTCCATGAAAAGATACTGGATGAAACGCAAATATGAAGAATATTCCACTAATTTCATGAAGTATAGAAGTCAAAACTTTAACCAACTGAGTATAATAAAGAATGGAATAACAAAAGAAATCACCATGCATGTGGTACTTGTGATATGAGGCAGTTATTCCATCGTAATAATAAATAATGAGAACCGTGTCAAGGTAATACATGACCGGCTGTGATTTTCCAATGTAATAATAAAGAATGGAATACAATGTGAAATCACCATGCATGCGGTACTTCAGCATGACAAAAGTTATTCCAATGTAATACTAAATGACGGAACCAGTCCAAGCGTAAAAGCATGAGCGTGATATTCCAATGAATAATAAAAATGGAATCTGTAAGAATTTCACCAAGTATAGGGTAACTTGGCATGATACTGAGTTATTCCAATGTAATAATAGAGATGGAATAATGTAAGTTCTCCTCATGAATATAAAAAATACCCCCTCACTAGTAAAAAGAAACTTGATATCGAGAGTGAAGTGAAATAGAGAATACTTTTTTCTTTCTCTATAGTTTCTCTCTATAGTTTCTCTCTACAGAGTTTCAATTGAATTCGTAAGAAATAATGAAGGAATGAGCTTCTATTTATAGAAGAATGGAATGAATAGTAACCAATCCATGAAGCGGTCAGATTGATTTACTTTAATCGGACGATCCATATTTAAAGCAAAATCTTTTAAATAAAATATAATATATTCTATTTATAATCTAATAAAAGCGAATAACTTTTAAAAGATTTTACTATGCAAACACTATGCAAGCACTATGCAAACACTATGCATAATAAAATAACATATTCTAATTATTGTCTAATAAAACAGATAACTTTATAAAAGTATTCTGTTTTATATAAAAAGATTTTACTATTAGCCTAATAAAACGAATGACTTTATAAAAGTATTCTATTTTATATAAAAAGTTTTTCTGTTTTATTACGTTAATAATACGAATAAAACAAAACGTCATCATCATTATTATTATTCACATTATTAATCGACCAGGTCGTTCCCAAGAAAGCGGGGGCTTTCCAATAAAGATTTCTCCATATTGACGCGCAATTAGGTGACCAAACCTCTCCTTGGCGGAACTTCTAGACATCGTTAATAATGCAAATAATAATATTCACAACTTCGTCATCTCAATTATTGATTTAATAACATATAAAATATCGACAATAATTGAATCAAACTGAGTGATTTCTCACATAAGCATTAATAATCAATACCGTGCTGCTACTACGCAAACCACGCGTAGACATTTGTATTTCATTTCACCGAAGTAGTTCAATAGTATCAACCGGTAAAACTTCCACCGTTATTTTTATAAAAATATTTTTGTCGTTTTCTCAATTAAATAATAATTACATCACAGTGGGGTCCACTAATGATTGTGTCGCCATACCTAATATTCCCTAACCAATCGAATATTATATAACAACTTGCGATTTTGCAAAATTTATAAATATTACCCACAACTATAACATTATATCAAATTTATTCTATAATATTCAAAAATAATATTTATAGAAAATTTATTTTTATTCATAAAAGTTGGGGTCTTACATTTACTCTCACCTGGATTCGCTTTTCTTTAAAATATTTTTCATCATCCTCATCCTAAATGATGATATTATTGAATATCTTTTGGCGTGTAGTGCAAAGATGAATGATTAATTGATGAATATCTTTACCAGAAAGGCAGTAGTAACAGATGAGCTGGTGTTGAGATGAGCATTAACCCATTTGGTGATATAAATGAATATCTTTACCAGAGCAGATGCAAAGATGAATATTTGATTAAAGATGTATATTGATTGTTGTTATAGGGATAAAATATTGATGATGGATTTTTTAAATCTTAGAAGATAGTAGAACTCATTCTCTACATGACTTTTTCTAATGGATTGTTGCTTCCATTTGCATTGTTGATCTAAAATTGTTGCTTATATGATTCTATCGATTTTTTCCTCTTTCAAGACTAATGATAATTTGTTGTATATTATCTTAGTCATAATAATATTCTTTAAATTTAGATTGAAATTTCACTCTTTTCCTTTTGTTCCATTTTTCTTCTCGGGAGGTGAGAACATACGCGAGGATCGAGTCTTTATGGGTGATGGTTCAGAAAGATGTTTTAGCAATCCTCACTATTTCGTAAAATAGTGTATGAATAATTATAATGAGGACTTATTTGAGTGTTGATATTATGTCTGAAGACAATATTTGATTTAAACTCACATGAAGATGTGTTGTCGATTTTGCATGCTACAATCAGATTATGAAGTTTAGAATTGCTTTACGCACGATGTATTTCGATTCAGAATTCGTGAATGTATCAGATACCTATTTTGGGGCGTCACAATTTATATTCTCGGGATTTATATTCTCGGGATTTATATCCTCTGGATTTTTATCCTCGAAATTTTTGATTTATTAACCACAAGAATTTGCATACAATAAATTAGAACATAAGATAAAATAAAAAGATATTTAAACTTCAGTTCAACAACTTCATGATATTTGAAAAATATGCAATATTATTGTAAGAACTGAACAGAAAGCTTCCACCCATGCTATTATATAAAAATTTGATAACAATGGAACCAAGTACGCGATGCCTACTCAGTCATGCATAGTACATATAAATTTAACGTCCTATATCACACCCTACCTTCATGACATTCGAACAATCAAACACACCGATGCTTGAAATAAATTGTAAAAGGGAAAAAAAACATGAATGACATTGGATAAACTAGGATAGAACGATTTATTAAGAGGAGACAGCGTATTAGATCCTGGAATCAGTTGCCAAAATGGTACTGAGATTCATCGGGGTCATGTACTCGTTAGTTCCGGTCAAGATAGTTCGCACGATAATTCGATTTGCTTTTTCAGAAGGATGGAATGCGTCCCAAAATGCGTACAAGTCCCGATTTGGGCACAAATTGGATAGGGGTGTGCATAGTCCGATGCCGTTGTATGGACCTTGTCCACAGCATGCTATCTTTGATGTCACAAACCCTGCACAATTTGCGCTAATTAGTATTATAAAAATAATTTTAAAAAATGCACATTTTGTAAATAGATTTGATATTTCAGTAGGAGTCTCGCCCACATAAATATTGTGGAGAATGAATAAGGGTGTCCTAAAATTATTAGTACAATTATATAGTATGATTATATTTTAGGTCAGAAATTAGACAAGATTTATGTTTAGATTTGAATGGACGACATATATCATTGTCAACCCTTCTGTCAACATTTATATCAGTACTTCATTGCATTTAATTTTCTACCTTCTCCACTACTTTGATTGGAGCATTGGAAAAGTATTCCTTTCTCTCCAAAATATAAAAGTAATCTGGACTTTTTTTTTATGTCAATTTGACATGTATTTAAATTCAGGATTATTTTGGTTCATTTAAATTTTGAAAAATAATTAATATTATAATTAATAGTTTTTCTTATAGTATAGTTTACATTCTTTATAACTGTTTGTATTGACTAAAAAAACACGTACCAATTTTTAGATTTTAATTTTTAAAAAAAATTGACTTTAAAAGTCAAAATTGCAATAATTGGAGGTGGTTTAACATACCATAAGCCTGAGGATCAGAGATAAAATCCATCTGCATTCGAACTGCATTAACTGCTACAAATATGTCAGCTCCAATTTCACTATTTAATTCACTTATCATCTGAATTAGCTGTGGATTAAATAAGTTTGCTGCTCTTTGCAATTCCACTGCACATTCTCCGGCTCTGCTCCGTTAATAATTCCGCCGGCACACAGCCTATTGGGCCGGTACCAGTGACCAGAACCCTTCGAGATCCGAGTTCATATAGCCTCTGCAGTTGTCAATATTCTTTTTGTTTTTAGCAGGTTGTAGAAAATAAAGACAAATAAAAGTATGCTATAAAAAATGCTTCCGCCAACAAATCAAATTAAAATTTTAAATCCGATTTTGAGTATAATTTCCAATAAAAAGGGTACGTTTTTTTTGTATATATTTCTGACTGAGAAATGAGATTTAAGTAACTAAAGTAGCATCCTAGGATTTGAAAATATATTCTTATCAATCGTCAAGTTTTTGTAATCACCAAAAAAAAGGTTATCCAAAAATATGTTCGTGAGACTAAAGGAGATTTCAGCGCTATTTCGTTCTCTTTTCTTTTCTTTTTTTTTTCTTTTTTGTAAAGAAAAAAAAGGTTGTTGAAAAAAATATATACCACTTGTTGATATATATTGTACCTTGAATTCTACCCGATATGTTTCAAAATTAGAAATATAATTTGACTTTTGAGATCAAACGATAATATATTAAATTTTAAAATTGGTATGACTCATAAAAGTTTAGAATAAAATAAATTATGTGATTAATAGTTTTTTTTTATATACTATATAATTATAATAATTATATCAACTAAAATAAAAATAAATTATATCAATTTAAAATTTAATATGTGGTTATTTAATTTAAAAAATTAAAATGTATAATTTTAGAATGGAAAGAGTAATTTACTACTCCACATTTGTAGTGTTTTATTAATAAAAATATCAATAGTAGGGTACCTTTGCACCAACCAAACGTTGCCCTAATAATAATGCGTAATAATGGTCATATTCGGTATCATGATTCATATATATGCATAAATGCGACTGTCATTTGCAACAACCAAACATGCTCTAATAATGGCTCAATCACTTTTCATTCATAACTTATCAGTTATCACAAAAATGGTCTCTTCAGACAAGGGCACTTTGTCTACTTCGTGTATCTTTATTGCTAATATTGTACCCATGTTTTATATTCATAACGTGACAATGTTTGTCCATATATCAAATTAAAAATAAAAATAAATATCATATCCGACGATTGAAATAATCACGAAACTGTTGTCAAGTTATTAAATATATATATATATATATATATATATATATATATATATAAAATAGTAAAGTTCTAAAAAAGTGTTACCGTTAGGACATAAAATATTAAAAAAAAATTAGTTGTTTTGTACTTAAGCTAGTCCAGTATATATATATATATATATATATAACGAATATATATATATTATAATAGTAGAAAATTGGCGTTAGATGAGATAACGAACGTAATCCGGCAGCGAAAATTGGCGAGATCTTGCAGAAAATGGTACCAAATAATAGTTGTTCACAAAATCATTACCACCTAGGGTGATCAGCACTAGTGCTTGGTTAACCAGTGCCTGAGTTGGCCCAGCTCCAATTAGACTTGTTACTCGAGTCTGATACTGTTCAAAGTACTCTAATTGCTTCGCGATTCGGATAATATTTAGCTGCCAAAACCATCAAGTATCATACATCAATATTTTTTTACCAAAAATTATCAATAATCTAAACATGCTAAAAAATTAATAACCCTCTAACCCTCTAAAATTTTTAGTTTTAGTCCTTACGAATCAATTTTTTCAAATGTGTTCCAACTTAAAAAAAGAACATAATTCCAAAAATTAATTACTTGAGAGGAACACAAATGAAAAATTGATACTTACAAATAAATTCTAGAAAAGAATTCCTTTCCCTTTTTTTTAACTCAACATATTATTGCAAGGGAGAAGCCAAGAGGGAACATACCATGATAGATACCACCTCTATATTTCTTTTTCTTGTAAAAATAGTGTGACTATAGTACCATACTAATGAATCACATATAGAAATAAGACTAAAATGTAATTTTGTCCATTAAATTATCCACTCGCCGCATTTTTGTCCATGAGTTAAGAAGTACTATTAAAAACTATGTACTACTAATTATACCTTAAAAATTACAGTTGTATACTAATAATTGTGTATTGAGGGAGGGGTTTACTAGTTAATCAAATTCAAAGACGGAAAAATAACATGGACAAAACATAAATGACAATTTTGCATTTTAGTCTAGAAAAAACGATCAAAATGTAGGTCTAGATGAAATTTTAATGCTGAGTTTAATGTTAGTCCTGATCATACAAACTGAATTCCGGTGTCGTTGAGGATTCCAATCCCAGCAGAAGCAAAGTTGGCACCAACAAGAAGATTCTCGCCTTTTAGGTATGGACTCAAGTATGGCATTGTCGGTTCCATGCCAATTGCCTCACCTAAATAATCACATTATGAGAATAAATTAACATCAGTCTATGCTTAATTCAAAAAATTTAAAGCCACACACAATTGCTACTACTAATAATTTAGTTAAGGATAAAACTATAGACACAAAGGAAAAAATACAGAAAAAAGTTGTGGATACAACTTTTTTTATACATCTGGTATAAAAAAATGTTACATCTGGCTATTTTATGAAAATAATTATTCTCTCAAATGTAACTATTTTCTATGTATAGGAAAATTATTATATACTACTAAAAATATAATAAAGGATAAAACTACACACATTGGAAAACAAAATACGGAAAAGTTGTTGATATACTACTTTCTTTTTTTTCTATACATCTTGTATAGAAAAAATTATATTCTTGTCCCTTAAATGCTATTATTTTTTATACTAGCTAAATGTATAGAAAAATTTTCTATTTAAAATTTTTGTTAGGAAAATACTAGGTCCGAGATAGAAATTGTCTAATTTATTTAGACAACTTCTGTCTAGTTACCTAATATTACTTTTTCCGTTATAATTAAACAGACACTAAAACCAAAAACCCTACTGATCAAATCGGGGATGTTGAGGCCATTAGAGAAGCGGCCAGTGGGACGACGAGTCGGATAATCAATTCCATAAGGAGGCGAATCGGCCCGGGCAGTGGTGACTAGGTAATCATTGTTGCCACTGTCGACGAGCGAGTCCCCAAAAACGAAGAAAGCCCTAGCCTTAACTTGAGGAACAAAAGCGGTGCATGCAAGTACACTAAGTATCAGAGCGAATGCCAGTGAATTGTTCATGATAATTTGACAAGGAAAGTACTACTGGCTTTGCCTGACTGGCTTCTGGGTTGTGAATTGAAGGGAATGGCAGGCTAGGGTTTATATAATTAAACAAGTTGTGTACCATAATAAATGGCTTCTCCTACCAATACTAGTAGAGAAATGTATGAGAAGGAAATGGACCACCAAGGTCATGCAACAGCTCAAGCTAAGTACATATATACATAATGATATTAATATAATATCCATGTTTTAAAGGGATTTTCTGATTTTTATGTATCAAGTACTTGACTTCTGCTGCATGTTGTTACTGTTATTTTTGTAACCTACTGTTGGATTGAATTGTGTTCAATCCATAAAGGGATTTTGAGTTATATAAATTAAATTATTAATACCTTAGGTGTTAGATATTTGGTTTATTAGTCTTAAGTCTTAAAGTCAATGGTTTAAAAAAATTAGTAAAAAATAAAGTAATGTTAGGTAATTAGACAAAAGTTATCTACTTGACCTAGATATTTTTTTGATAGGTGATCATACTGTATAATCTATTAATATTATATCTAAGTAAATTAGACCCTTTTATCTAATTATATGGTATTATTCATAAATACATGGATATTGAAAGTATGTACCAGATAACGAGTTAAAATTTTAATGGTTATAATTATTGAGATCCACTCATACACGATTTATTTTTATTTTTAATATCATTATTTTTGTAGGCATATTATGTACTATTGAAAAAATAAACAAGATACATTGATATTAGAACACGACAAAAAGGGAAGAAAGGGAAATGAAATTTTGAAGCTTTATTAAATTTAACAAGCATTAGATTAACACTTTAACAATAATGCATTAGACTACACTTTAACAGTATACATAATGTTAGATTTTAACCAATTCTTTTTTGAAAGCATAAATAAAGATAGTTATGCTCAAGGTGAAGTAGGGCTTTCTCCTTTTTATTTCTTATTTTTGAAATTGATATTTTTACAAATAAAATGATGATTGAGTAAAGTTTCTCACATAAATAATATATGGACACTCATATGAGATAAAGCTTATAAAACTATTAAATTTTATTTATGAAAATGTCAATTCCCTAATTTTTACTCGCACTTTTCAGTATCTAGTTTTCATCTTGTGGCTGATTTCAATTAACAATTTTTTTTTTTTTTTTTTAGATGTGCTCTCTTTACCTGAGACAAAATATTTGTATATTGAAATCATATATAAATAGTCTATTTGGCAGAGCTGTTTGTGGAGTAAAAGTAATTTTAAATATAAAAGTAAATTAGAATTTGGCAACTTTTTTAAAAAAAAAATTAGTGTGTAGATTTTGTCTAAAAATTACTTTTAGTAAAATCATAAAATTTATACTATAGAACGCAATTTAAAAATTCATCCTTTAGTTAATATTTTTTAAATATTCATACCACACTTTTATATAAAGTATTTTACTTTTTCAAAAGCACTTTTACAATTGTGTAACCAAACACTGTTAAATTTTTTTAAAAAAATTACTTTTATCAAAAACTACATTTAAAATATTTTATCTTGCGGCACTGCTTTGTCAAACGGACAAAGAAAGCACCGTCAAAATGTTCCAAACAAGAATTTTTCATTCGATTAATAAACACCTCAATTTATAGACCAATCAAAAAATTTACAAGTTTTTTAAAATGCAAAATGTTACATGTGAAATCCTAAACTGTCTCCAAAATGACATATTAATTATTAGGGTGATGTTAGGGGGTTTTCAAATTTTTAATATCAAAAAGTGTCTCAAATAATATGGCATCATAATATTGGTTGGATAGTTCTCATATAATTAACCGACAAACTATCACTAAAATATTAAATGTCATATCATTTGACAAGAAATTTAAGACCTCTACCATTATTCTAATTATTAATAAGATATATACCCTATAAATAAGACTTAAAAATATAGATTTTGATTGCAACATTACATGCATGTTATTATTAATTTCATAAAGATTGAAAATCAGACATAACTATATAATTGACTCCTCTCATTATCATGTGAATATTCTTTATATAGAAATTGTAATGCTAAAGGGAAACCAAATGAAAAGCAAAATTCATGGATTATATATGTATATCGAGTCTTCTTTTATTCGCTGGATTTGGGACCCTAAAGTTAAATCTAATTGTGACTACCCTCTTTGGGACAAAATCTGCTTATATATATTGTTATTAAGAAAATCAATGATATATATTGTTATTAAGAAAATCAATGATATAGTCTTAAATGCATAATTAATATGGATATTTCTTTTTTGAGAAAAAATAAATTCGGATCATTTTTTGTCTGAAAAGCAACTTTCAATCGTCATCAAAAGGAAATCAATACATCACATCATTGGATAAACAATATATTAGCAATTGCATTTTCTGTATCTAAGAATATGTATTTATTTTGTTTGTATTTAGACAGGAAGTCTACATCTTAAATCTTAATGCATGACTGCAATTTTGGACAATCATAATTTGTCCATGCATTTATGTACATTATAACCTTTGGAAAATCATAGGAAAATGTTTTATAAATATAAATTTTTCAAAAAGAATTCCCTTGAAAATGTTGTTTATTTATCTATTTTTTATTTTAATTTTTGACATTTTTGTATAAGCGACCGCAGCCACAAGCCTTTGGTCCCAAAGTTCTTTTTTCTGAGTTATAAATTAATTTTTGACATACGCCTTCTAGATACACTAATGACTAATCAATGTGCCGTTATCACGATGTTATTAGCCTTTTTGACTTCAGGACAAATGACGTAAAAATTATAATTTTCAAATAAATTATAAAACATTCTTTTTAAATACTTTGATGACAAATAGCGATAATATCATAGTGTTTGTAAATTCTGTATAGATATGTTGGTTGCCCGTATATTGATATTGTCATAATAAAATTTATATTTTTAAAAAATTATATTTTTTAAATACATATTTAAGCGACATTTTATAATTATGATTTTAATGACACTTCAAATTTTAACTCCTCTGACTTTATAATATATAAATTTATGCTAATATTAATTTTGACTCATATTTTGAAAATATAAAGTATATATTAATTTTAACGGTCATATTTTATGAATATAAATTTATAATATATTATATTTGAAATAATATATATAATTTATTTTCACTTTTCAACACATTTCAAAATTTAATTATAATTTTCAAAAACAAGAAAATAAGTTTAATATTATAAAATTAACTTAATTTTAAAGTCAAATAAATAAAATTAATAGTATGACTAATGTTACGTGTCTCAAAATTGATTTCTCAAAATTTTCTTAAAATACAAGTTATTAATATATTGGTATGTAATAAAATTCTTAGGACCCACCACGATATTAAACAAATATAATAATGTGATGTGTATTTAGACGCATTTGAAACTTCTAACTTAACTCTAATATTAAAAATTTTTGATAGAGATGAACATGTTAAAATTGCATAACGATATTGTCTTAAAAATTTTATTTTTAGTGCTTAATTCCACAAGCCAATTTCTCAAGAAGTCGGAAAATATTTTGTCAAAAAATCATTAGAATTTTAATCCAATGAAAAATCAGTAGAAGGTTAACAATACTATTTATTATTTTCAAAAAATATTCACAAAAAAAAAACATTAACAAATTTATTTATTTATTAATTGGTTGGAGTTTTTGGTAACACAAGTTATGGGGCATCTTCTGCAGATTATTTTTTAAAAAAAAACATTTTAAGAAAACATTTCCACACACTAAATTAAAATCAAGCAAAAATAGCACTATTTTATAAGTTAACATGATATACATATTCACAGAGGGAACACGGAGAAGTCCTTCAATAAAGAGACCATGTGGTCATTATAAATGATTGGGGGTTGGCTCTCACCTACTCCACCCAAGTTATAAAGTAGTGAAAAATGTTGTTCAAGGTTAAATGGTTCCAACTACTTTCATAGTTTTAGTATTAATGTGAAGTCATATTTGATACCATTCCCAAAATATTAAAAATTACGCACTTCACAAAAACTAAAGTGGTAATTATGAATTCTTATATATAAATACATCACAGTGTATCCTTCAATTAAATCAATTTCAAATTAATTAACTAATTTGGCTTCCAAACACACCCAATTTTAATCAATTGAAATCAATTTGATTTTTAACATAGTTAAAAATCAATTAATTAATTTGTCTTTCAATTTGATTTCCAACAGAAACTCAATTAATTTCATAGCTTATCCTCCAACTCAATCAATTTCTAATCAATTAATAAATCTGGCTGTTAAAAATCAAGTAATTAATCTGTCTTCCAATTTGATTTCCAACAGAAACTCAATAAACTCAATTAATTTCAAATCAAGTAATTAATTAACACACCCAATTTTAATCAATAGAAATCCCACATACAACGCAATTTTAATCAATTGAAATCCCATATATAATTGATATTAGCCATTAATACATAATATTAACCATTAATACATAACAGAAAATCATTAATTCAGTTGCCTCTTCCAATCCAATAGTTTTTCTTTTTCTTTCATCTTCAAAACTGCCACACGTATTCATGCTACACAACATTGCATTACAATTAAGATACAGAGTTAAATCAATAGACAATCCAAAAGACAACACTCACTATAGCCATAAATATTAAAATTGGTAACATATAACGGATAATAGACAATCCAAAAGACAACACTCACTATAGCCATTAATATTAAAATTGGTAACATATAACGGATAAGAATTGATGACAAAAAAAAAATACTCATTAAATATAAAACACCTATAAATACTACTATCACATAAACAAAAAACCCAATACACAAACAATATCATACAAAATACTAAATAATGGATATCAGGTAAAGTAATTAGTTTATTTTTTTAACTAATATATTCTTCCTATTTTGTATGTTATTTTTAAAATTTTATGTGTTTTCATTTATTTGCAGATCTATACCAACAAAAAACAAAGGGCAGAACAAACGCCAAATTATTGAAATAAGCGATGATAGCAATAGTGACAATGGTGGTTATGGATATGCCAAGAATGCAAGGATCGAAGAAACTATTGTTACGCTACAAACAAAGATCGAAGCCATGAAAGAGAAGATTCAGAAAATTGAGCAACAACTGAATGATCTTAAATAAAATGGGTTATCGCAATAAAAGTGGAACTATGGAAGTAATAAAATAGCAATAGCAACATATTTATACATGTAATTGCTATGCCATGCAAAAAAAAAATCGAAAAAATTATATGAAAAAAATATTATTATTATGAAAAATCTTTCTCATTCTAATTTTAGAAAATTATACAATCGAAAAACAAACTAGCCCGTGCATTGCACGGGCTATCAACTAGTTTGATATAATTAAGTAATTAAGATCTAAATAATTAGTATATTTTAATAAATTAGATGATTTGAGTGGAATATTATTTGAACTTAAACATCTTAATAATTTTTAAATTTAAAAATATCAATTTTAAATTTAAAATTTTTCAAATTGACTTTTTAAAAATCAATAATGATGTTATAATTTGGAATGGAGGGAGTTAAATATTTATAGAGATCCCATAAATTTAAAATTTTCATTAAAAGACAACTTGATTTGAATTTATATCTTACTCTTACCGATTAAGAGACAATAAGTGAAATAAAATTTTATCAAATAATTTTACTCTCTTACCAAATCGGATGTGAAGCTATAAAGAGACTTTAAGAAGTAAACAAACACCACCCAAGTCATATTTGATACACTAATGTCTAATTGAAACATATATTTAATCAGCATGGTACAAAATGTTTCAATCAATCAATCAATCGTGCGAGCGAGCGCGTGTGTGTGTATATATATATATATATATATATATATATATACTTCTCTAGCTGAATCTGGAAGGAGCGAACTAAAATCTAATAAATTTATAGCGGCGATTTTTTTCGTTGCTATAGCATAAAGTCAATTTTTTTTATGCTATAGAGACGGAAAAACCGTCGCTATATAAGTTTCGCTTAGTTCGCTCCCTCCGATTCATTGGAGAGAGCGAGGCTATATATATATATATATATATATATATATATATATATATATATAGGGAATCATGATGCGCCCCCAAAATAGGTATACAACACCCATTCTCGAGTCGCCAAATACATGGTACGGAAAGCAAACTACAACTTGATAATACGATTGTGTAAATACACAACACATAACGTGAGTTTAAATACAAATATTGTCTTCTACAATATCAACACTCAATAAGTCCTCATTACAATTATTCAAATACTATTTTACGTAATGAGGATCGCTAAAACATCTTTCTAGAACCATCACTCCACTGAACTACCGCTTGGTTCTTTTATGTTTGGCCTCTTTTAAGCATTACTAACCCGATCTTTGTTAAAGTCAACAACCCATTAATAATTGAATCGGCTATTTAATTTATTCTATCACCATAAAATAAATTAATATAATTAACATATTATTACGATTATGCTAAATAACTTCTTAAATAATTTTCCTTTAGATTTTAAAAGGAAATATGTAAATGCAGATTTTACTATCAAAACAGCTCCGATTGATGTTACTTCTCTTTCTTTATAGAAGTGGCAGTACTTTTCGATCATACATTATCTCCATATATATATATAGGAACGACAAATACATGGTATGTAAAGCAACCTATAACTTCAATAATACGATTGTCGTATGTAAAAATACTTACAACACATACCGTGAGTTTAAATACAAATATTGTTTCTAGACAATATCAACACTCAATAAGTCCTCATTACAATTATTCAAATACTATTTTACGTAAATAGTGAGGATCGCTAAAACATCTTTCTAGAACCATCACCCATACCTCGACCAGATCATGCTATGTTCTCACCTCCTAAGAAAAAATGGAACAAAAAGGAAAAAGGTGAGCTCAACTAGCCTAGTAAAAGAATATTATGACTAAGATAATATACAACAAATTATCATTAGTCTTCAATGAGGAAAAAATCACGATAGAATACAATAGACAACAAATTTTAGATCAACAACTGCAATGAAACAATAATCCATTAGAAGAAGAGTCATGTAGAGAATGAATTCTACTATCTTCTAAGATTTAAAAGTTCATCATCAATATTTTATCCTCAGTAACAACAATCAATATACATCTTTAATCAAATATTCATCTTTTACCTGGGCCAAAGATATTCATTCAGGTCACCAATTGGTCATGTTCATCTCAACACCTGCTCATCTTTGCACTACGGGCCAAAGATATTCATCAGTTAATCATTCATCTTTGCACTACAGGCCAAAGATATTCAGTAATATCATCATTTAAGACTGAGGATGATGAAAAATACTTTAAAGAAAACGAATCCAGTGAGACAGAAGGACAAATATTAGGGATTCGTATAACAGTTTATCCAAGATCAATAATACTTCATAATAATCAATTGTGAAGCAGAATTCAAAAATAACGATCAAAACATGGATACAATCAAAGATAGTAGCCAGAATAGACATCTTGGACAAAAAGGAAAATTTTCATTTTTTGGTGAATAATGTTTTATTCATGAATAGTGCCAGATATCGTGAATAAGTAACTCCCTACACAAAAAAGTTCCAAATTTGATTAAAAAGTTCACCAATATTTCGACATAATGATATTGAAGAAAATAATATCATTTAAGAAGAAAATAACATCCTTACCTCAAAATAATGATCTTACGATCGAAATATCGGACAGAAAAGTCGAAGGAAACTCAGACTCAAGAAACAAGACTCTCAAAGTATCAAAATACTCACAAAATACGCGATAATCTAGAGAGAAAGAAAACTTGTTTTCGGTGTGATTTTCAATTCTAACCTAAGCGTCTATTTATAGGAAAATGCTAAACGCCATATGAGAGACTAAAATAATAAAATATAATATTTTCTTTACCTTTCTTCACGCATGCTAATCAAGACTCAAGAACATCCCTCAATGCTAAAAAATTCAAAGACCCACATGCATTCAACACCAACCAAAAAGTGGGTCCCACCCATAAATTAATAAAATTATTTTATTTTCCCAAACTTCAAAGAATTCATAGAAAATAGCCCGTTTATCGTAAAAATACGAATTTTATGTCCATTCCACACGAAATCAAATTCTCTACAACTTTGTAGCTTTAAGTTTTTCCAAATTCCAAACAGAAAATATCCGAAATCCATAAACGGACGATTTTCAACACCGTTTCAACACCTTTTAAAATTCATAACAAATCATGCATTAATTTTTAACGGTTCAAAATTTGTGGACATATAATCAACTCATATATGTATAACATATCCAAAAATCACAACGATCCAACGGTCGGATTAAAATTACAACTCACGCAATAAAACTTTAAGAACACCGATTTGAGTTTTTAATACCTCCAATCCGACAAAATACTGATAAAATACCTCAGCATTAATTCCTTCATTTATAACCACATAAATAAATCCATCATTTATATCCGCATCAAATAAATATTTCTTTATCATATAAATTAATAATTAATTATTCACAAATAATATTACAGAATCACAATTATGACAACCAAAGCCATTTCCAGAGAGAGAGGGGCTTTCAATAAGGATTTCTTCTTCGGCGCCGCAATTAGGTGACCAAACCTCTCCTTGACAGAACTTTCTAGACATTGCCAATAATGCTATCTAATAATATTATTCAAATAATATGAATTATTGATCTGATAATGGAAAATACTATGCAGTGACAATTATTGAAACAACAATAATATAAAATATCAACGCAGCAATTATTGAATCAATAAAATAAAATATTGAACAGTAACTACTGTAACAATTATTGAGTAGTGCCTTCTTACGCATTTAATCAATAATTCAACAATACTTGGTAATACCGGTGCTCTTCTTTGCAACCACGCGTATTACTATATTTTAACCACTAGGTAATCCAACAGTGTTAACGGTAACAATTACGCCGTTATTTATAATAACTCAAACTTGTCGTTTTCTTCATCCGACAGTTATTCTGTTATGGGGCCCACGAATGGCTGCGCCGTCGTAGGAATATTCCCCGACAACAAGAATATTCCACGACCAAACGAATATTCCCCGACAAAAATGAATATTTTATAACCACTTGTTTATTTTATAAAATTTGCACATTTCACCCATAACCAAAGTATTATATCAAATTAACTCCTAATTATTTCAAGATAATAAGTAGAGAAAATTTAATTTTATTCATAATAAGTTGGGGTCTTACAGAATCAATCCATTGCAATCGGTTGTCCATATCACATTTCAGCAACCAACATGTAACACCCTCTTCCCGAAAAGGAAAGAGAGGTCACGTGCAAAGCACAACAAACCTCAAAATAAGTAAACAAAGCACTAATAACTTCAAAATAATAATAATGATACCCATCAATGAAGTACTAAATACAATTCTCCAACTAGAGTCAAAATAATCAAAACCAAAAATTGAATCAACCTAGATGGTCAAAGTCAACACTCTCATCACACTAGCCCTGAATCACCCCTACAAACCTGCCAGAAGAAAAATACAGCATGAGCCAATTGCCCAGTACGAATATAGATAATACAAAGATGTATTGAAATACAAAATCAACTGAAGCAACATACTTAACAAAGCCGCAAGCTTAAAGACCGACGAAAATATGATATCCAACGACTGAATAGAATATATCTGAATCAACAGATTTAACGAAACAAACAGAAGAGTAAAGAATGAACCAAAGTAACTAACTCAATTAATTAAACTGAACAGAAACAAACAAAACTAATACAATGAAATAATAGGATGGATCAAATGGCAGGGTGTTATTTCATACCTAGTTAGCTCAGAAATATATATTGTCACACATGCAAGTCAAAACAATGCCACACAAGCAAGTCAAAATAATGCCACACATGCAACCAAAATAATGCCACGCAGGCAACCAAAATAATGCCACACAGACAAATCACACATTGGATCGCGAATCCAAATGTATGCAAATCGGATAGGTGTGTTTGGCACAACATCAAAAATTCGCATAACATAAAACTAGGGTTAACTCATACGCCTCCCACAATAAAACACCAAATGGCCCATTTCCTCTAGAGCCCAAAACGGAGACGCCGTAGACTAATCTCTTGTGCTAAGACGACACGCCTTTGGTACCCCCACAGGTGGTTATAACTCAGGTATACCCTACGGTATATTCTAACAAAAATATCATGTCACAACATATGAGATATAATACCAATAAAAATAGATACCGTATCACAACACATGCGACATAATACCAATAAAATAGATACCGTGTCACAATACATGCGACACAATATCCACATAAATGGGGTTCTAATGTATATGTTGAACCAGATCAAATCATAATGTCTCCAAAAGAAGGTAACAACATATATCGTTCTACAAATATCAAAATACATACTAGACATAATAACCTAATTCAAAGAGTACAAATTCGTTCTAATGTAGCAACTCCAAAATGAAACTATTATATGAATTTCACAAGAAATAATTATGTGAAATAATAACAAAATTCGAGACAAGGAACAAAACAAACAAATCAAATTTAACAAGAATATTGCTAAAAGAGTACGGAATCCGTACCTGGAGTAAGCAATGAAATACCCAAATATTTATATTTTAGATAATAACTTCTTAAATTCCATTTATTCGATCTAATTACACAAATTAATAATTGTAAGACCCCAACTTTTATGAATAAAGATGATTTTTTTATAATTATCATTTTTTGAATATTATGGAATGAATTTGATATAATGTTATAGTTGTGGGTAATAGTTATAAATTTTGCAAAGTACGCAAGTTGTTATATAATATTCGATTGGTCGGGGAATATTCGTTTTAACAGGGAATATTCATACGACGGCACAATTATTGGTGGACCCCACAACGAAATTATTGTCGGATTGAGTAAATGATAAAAATATTTTATAAAAATAACGACGGAAGTTTTATCGTTAATTGTTGAAACACTAAGTGTTAAAAGTACAGGAATACGCGTGGTTGCATAGTAGCACACGATATTGATTATTGATGCTTACGTGAGAAGTCACTCAGTTTTGTTCAATTATTGCTTCAGTAATTGTTGCATAGTATCTCACATTAATTGATTGAATTATTGTCGATATTTTATATATTATTAACTCAATAATTGAGACGACGAAGTTATTAATATTATTATTTTTAATATTAACGATGTCTAGAAGTTATGCCAAGGAGACGTACTTCCTTGCCTACCCCCAGAACGTGAAATTGAATTTTTTATCGACATTCAACCCGGTACAAAACCCATTTCCAAAGCCCCATATCGAATGGCTCCTATTGAACTTCAGGAGTTAAAGACCCAACTGCAGAATTGTTAGACATTGGCTTTATTCGTCCTAGTACTTCTCCTTGGGGTGCTCCTGTTCTATTCGTGAAGAAGAAAGATGTGAGTAAGCGACTTTGTATTGATTATCGGGAATTGAATCATGTTACCATCAAAAATAAGGTACCCATTGCCACGTATTGATGACCCGCTTGACCCGGTAAGGCGCCAAATTCTTTTTCAAAGATTGATCTTTTTTAGGATATCACCAATTGAAGATTAGAACCGAGTGACATTCCAAAGACGGCCGGAACTCCCAGACGGGCATTATGAATTCCTAGTCATGTCTTTTGGATTGACTAATGCTCCCGGCCGCCTTCATGGATATGATGAACCGAGTATTCAAAGAATATTTGGATCGCTTTGTGGTCGTCTTTATTGATGACATCCTTATTTATTCCAAAAGTTGTGAAGATCATGAGCAACACTTGAGGCTGATACTTCAAAAGCTTCGTGAATATAAGCTTTATGCCAAGTTGAAGAAATGTGAGTTCTGACTTGAGGAAGTAGCATTCCTTGGGCACGTGGTATCAAGTCATGGAATATCTGTTGACCTAGCAAAGGTTGAAACTATTCAAAGCTGGGAGCAACCTAAATCAGTGACCGAAGTACGTAGCTTTCTCGGCTTAGCTGGTTATTATCGGAGATTCGTAGAAGGGTTTTCTCGAATCGCTACTCTCTTATCTCAGCTGACTCGGAAAGATATAAAATTCGGTTGGAACGAGGAATGTGAGAAGAGTTTTCAAGAACTCAAGAGGAGACTCATTTCAGCACCTGTTCTGACAATACCATCTGGCTCAGAGGGATTTGTCATCTACAGTGATGCTTTAGGCAAAGGGTTAGGATGTGTTCTCATGCAACATGGGAAAGTCATAGCCTATGCCTCTCGATAACTCAAAGAATATGAGAGGAATTATCCTACTCATGATCTAGAGTTGACAGCTGTTGTCTTCGCACTTAATTTGGAGGCATTACTTGTATGGGGAGAAAGTGGAGAACTTTACGGATCATAAAAGCCTCAAATATTTCTACACTCAAAAGGAACTCAACATGCGACAACGACGCGTTGGCTTGAGTCATTGAAAGATTATGATCATACCATCCAATACCATCACGGAAAAGTTTAACGTGGTAGTTGATGCATTGAGTAGAAGATCATATGCGGGTACGAGTGCGATATTGACAATGCAAAGGCCCATTTTGTGTGACATGCAAAGGATGGAGATAAAGTTAAAGACTCCAGGGACCCATGTGATGATGGCGAATATACGAGTAGAACCAGACTTTAATCGATAAAGTTAAAGTCGCTTTCAGTTTATAGACACGGAGTGATGCATATGAGGAAGAAAGTACAAGAAGGTGTTATCCAGGAAGCAAGAATCGATGAAGAAGGAATACTTCGAGTCAACTCCAGACTTTGTGTTCCTAACGATCCTGAGTTAAAGTATAAAATCATGATGGAGACGCACAACACACCATTTTCAATCCATCTTGGGAGTACCAAAATGTATCATGATCTTCGACATACATTTTGGTGGGGCAATATGAAGAGAGAGATAGCGTTGTTTATCTCAAGGTGTTTAACTTATCAACGAGTCAAGGCAGAGCATCAAGTACCAAAAGGTCCATTGCAACCACTTGAAATTTCAGAATAGAAGTGGGAGCACATTACCATGGATTTTGTTAATGGTCTTCACAAGGTTTCTCAAGACATAGATGCAATTTGGGTCATTGTTGATAGATTGACCAAGTCTGCTCATTTCTTACCAATACGAGAAACTTATACACTTGAACATCTTGCTCGTATGTACATAAACGAGATTGTAAGACTGCATGGTATGCCAGTATCCATAGTTTTTGATCGAGACCCAAGATTCACTTCACGATTTTAGGTTAGTTTACAAAAAGCTATGGGCACGAATTTATGATTTAGTTCGGCATATCATCCTCGACGGATGGACAATCGAGAGAGGACTATTCAAACTCTTGAAGATTTATTAAGACTCGTGTCCTTGACTTCAAGGGAAGTTGGGACAATTTCTTACCATTGGTGGAGTTTTTTACAACAATAGTTATCAAACAAGTATGGCATGGCTCTATTCGAGGCGTTGTATGGAAGAAAGTGTCATTCTCAAAGATCTTTGGGATGAGGTGGGTGAAGCAACGTTGTTGGGACCGGAGTTGTAATACGTATGACTACAAAAAAGATTCAAACGATCCGACAACGTATAAAAACCTCACAAGACCGACAAAAGAGTTATGTTGATCTTCATCGAAAGGACGTGGAATTCGATATTGGAGATCATGTGTTGTTACGTGTTGCTCCATGGAAAGGAGTTATGAGATTTGGAAAGAGAGGAAAGCTCAATCATTGATTCATTGGCCCATTTTTAATCCTCGATCGAGTAGGGACTGTAGCCTATAGACTCACTTTACTGCCAAGTATGTCTCGTGTTCATAATGTTTTTCATATATCCATGTTATGTAAATATGTGAAAGACCCGAACCACATTATTGAGTTAGAATCGGACAAAATAGCAGAAGATTTAACGTATAAAAAGGTTCCTGTTCAAATCTTGGATAAGAAGGAGCATATTCTATGCTCCAAGGTTATACCTCAAGTCAAAGTTTTATGGAGGAACCACGATGTTGAGGAAATGACCTGGGAGTTAGAATCTGAAATGAAATCAAGGTATCCTTACCTCTTCGACATACCAGGTACAAACCCTAATTTCGAGGGCGAAATTTCATAAGAAGGGGAGATTGTAAGACCCCAACTTTTATGAATAAAGATGAATTTTCTATAATTATCATTTTTTGAATATTATGGAATGAATTTGATATAATTTTATAGTTGTGGGTAATAGTTATAAATTTTACAAAGTAAGCAAATTGTTATATAATATTCGATTGGTCCGGGAATATTCGTTTTAATAGGGAATATTCGATGATTTATTAATAATCATTGGTGGATCCCACAATGTAATTATTGCCGGATTGAGAAAACGACAAAAATATTTTATGAAAATAACGGCGGAAGTTTTATCGTTAATCGTCAAACACGGTGTTAAAAGTACATGAGAATACGCGTGGTTGCATAGTAGAGTAATACCGGTATTGATTATTGATGCTTACGTGAGAAGACACTTAGTTTTGTTTAATTATTGCTTTAGTAATTGTTGCATAGTATCTCACGTTAATTGATTCAATTATTATCGATATTTTATATATTATTAAATCAATAATTGAGACGATGAAGTTATTAATATTATTATTTGTAATATTAATGATGTCTAGAAGTTCTGCCAAGGAGAGGTTTGGTCACCTAATTGCGTGCCAATAGAGAGAAATCCTTATTGGAAAGCCCCCTCTTTTCTGGGAACGACCTGGTCGATTAATAGTGTGAATTATAATAATGATGACGAGGTTTTGTTTTATTAGTATTATTAATGTAATAAAATGTAAAAGCTTTTTATATAAAAACAAAGTACTTTTTATAAAGTTATTCGTTTTATTAGACTATAAATAAAATATATTATATTCTATTATGCATAGTATTTTGCATAGTAAAATCTTTTTTATATAAAACAAAATACTTTTATAAAGTTATTCGCTTTATTAAACTATAAATAGAATATATTATATTTTATTATGCATAGTATTTGCATATAGGTACTCGCATAGTATTTTGCATAGTAAAATCTTTTTTATATAAAATGTAATAATTTTATAAAGTTATTCGTTTTATTAGATTATAAATAGAATATATTATATTTTATTTAAAAGATTTAGTTTTATTAGAATATTTTATAGTAAACCAATCTGGACCGTCCCGTTTAAAAGTAAATCATCTGGACCGATTCAGAATTAGTTATTATTCAGGTCCATTCTCCTATAAATAGAAGCTCATTCCTTCAAAGATTTCTTACAAATTCACTGAAACTCTAGAGAGAGAAACTATAGAGAGAAAGAAGGAAAGTATTCTGCTACTTCACTACTCCTATATCCAGTTTGTTCTAAGGTAAGGAGTATTATTTCTTTCGTATTCATGAAGAGAACTTCTGTTATTCCATTTTTTATTCATTGGAATAACTCAGATACGCTGTGATCTTCACTATACTTGGTGAAATTCTTCTGTTATTCTATTCTTTATAATTATGTTGGAATAACCTGTCTATGTGAAGTACCGCATACATGGTAAAATTCTTCTGTTATTCCATTCTTTATTAATCTGTTGGAACATCTTGTCTGTGCGTTTACGCATGACCTGGTTTCGTTATTTATTATTCTGTTGGAACATCCCGGGTCGTAATTTTTACCGACATGGTTCCGTTATTTATTATTATGTTGGAATATCTTGTCTGTGCGTTTACGCATGACCTGGTTCCGTTATTTATTATTCTATTGAAATAACATGTCTGTGCGGTCTATCGCATGCCTGGTGATTTCTTTTGTTATTCCATTCTTTATTATACTTAGTTGGTTAAAGTTTTGACTTCTATACTCCATGAAATTTGTGGAACATCCTTGATATTTGCGCTTCATCCAGTATCTTTTCATGGAAATATTCTTCTGAGCATTCTTGAATTTTACTCTACAAAGAAGTATCATGTTGACAATTTGGACGTTATTAGTTCCTAGATAAATTAATTCTTGAACTTGTTTTATTGAATTCTTATATCATTGTCATCATCCTCATGTTTATATTATGTTGAAAGTCATATGTGGCCTGTAGTTCATAGATGGACTTGGTAAGATTATGACCTGTGGATTAATCAGTATAATCATGAATCGTAATGTTACAAATGATGTGGTAAAGTTCTCATTGGGTCCGTAGTGCATTGATGGACGATTGTTGGCATGATCATGACCATTGATGAATACACGAATATCATTGGCTCAGTAGTGCATGAATAATTTGTGGTTGTGATACTAAAGAATATCATCGGTAGTAGTATAGGGATGATGTGGATTATTTATTGTCGAGTCCCAAATATAAAAGTGATAAAAACCTTTTAAATCATAAAAGATAGTAGATTTTATTCCTACTTGACTCTTTAAATGGATTGCTTGTTCCGCTGCAGTTAAACTTGATGTTTGTTATATTGTATTAGTTTAACACTGTTGAAGGCTAACGATAATTTATTCTGTATTATCTTAGTCATAATATTTATTACTGGGCTAGTTGAGCTCACCCTTTTACTTTCATTGTTCTCTTCAGAAAATGAGAACGTAGCAGGGACTAGTCGGGGAACGGAGTGACGGTCCAGATAATAGCATTAGTAGTCCTCTTTATTCTGTTAAATAGTATGATAATAAATGTAATAAGAACTCAATTGAGTGTGGATATTGTCTAGATAACAATATTTGTATTAAAACTCACAACATATGTTTTGTCGTATTTTACACGACTGTTATATAATTAAGTTGTATTTGAATTTTGTACCATGTATTTGGCGACTCAAGATAGGTGATGTATACCTATTTTGGGGGCGTCACAATAATACTAAATGTAAGTACATTTATAAAAATATGAACACTTCTATTTGGTACGACTATAAAATATAATTACTTATAATATTAAGATTTAATTCATTCCATATAGTCATACATATTTATTTGTATAACATCTCTTGCAAATTATGCAAGCTTTCGTAAATTTTAATTACTACTGCCATATATTTTTATTTATTTAAAGAAATCATCAATTTATTATTTTAAGATCTTCAAAAATCAATCACAGACTACTCCCTCCGTTCAATCTGATTGGAATAAAGTGATAATAATAAGTACATCAGTGTAATACATGTATAAGTATTACATTAATAAATAAACTCTCCCATCTTTAAAATTCATTCTTAGTTCTTGAATTACAAAAGTACTTACTTATGATGACAAAAATAACATACTAACTTTAATAATTTAATATGGAACCACATGATTTACCCTCACTTTATATAATGTATAATGTACTTGTTACTGATGAAAGTTTCTCACTAGTGATCAAAATCTCTAGCCTTTCTTCACCCGAGCCCCCTTTGTATCCAAAATAGCCACCTCTGTCCCGTTCCTCTTCTTATTTAGTTTGTATAATGAAGTAATATTAGGTTTAGCTATTTATTAATTAAGTTGCCCTAATAAATTTCTAATTAGGTTAAATTAATATTAAGGTCCAAATTTTAACCACATAATATTATCTATCACTTATTAATATTTATTAACCCACATAATTTAAATGACTACTTTGACCCAATTTAAAGACAAAAAAATTCAAACAATATATTTAAAATGTGAACATAATTTTTTTTTTCGGGTATTAGTATTACACAACATGTCAGTCGTAGATCAATTAAATAAAAGGTTGAGATTGAATATAATTTATACCCAGCCGCTACATGTTGTAGTGGCTTCTAATTTAATTGATAGGACCTCACTTGGTCAACACACACGTGTAAAATCGTTACTTTGTTCAATTTTATAAAAAAAAAAAAGAGAATTTTGTTATAAAATATTCCAACCGCTATAACATATAGCGGCTTGGTGTTTAATTTTTTTTTACCTTCCTTCCATTGTTCCACTAAGTCAGATGTTGTTTGAAAAAAAAAATTGATCAAGACTTAACAGCTTGTAGTGTGTGTGTGTGTGTGTATATATATATATATATATATATATATATATATATATATATATATAGGAATTCAATCCATGACAATCGGTTGTCTAGATCACTATTCTAGCAACCAACATGTCAGTCGTAGATCAATTAAATAAAAGGCTGAGATTGAATATAATTTATACCAAGCCTCTACATTGTAGCGGCTTCTAATTTAATTGATAGGGCCTCACTTGGTCAACACACATTTAAGACCCCAACTTTTTATAAAATTGAATTTTCTCTATTTTGAAATAGTAAGGGGTTGATTTGATTAATGTGGTTAGTTATGGGTAAAATGCGTAAATATTTTAAATAAGCAAGTGGTTATAAAATACGCATTGTTGTCGGAGAATATTCATTTGGTCGTGGAATATTCTTGCTGTCGAAGAATATTCGTAAGACTGCGCAACCATTTGTGGACCCCATAACGAAAAACTATCGTATGAAGAAAACGACAAGTATAACATACAGTAATACGCGGTGTTGCACAGTAGCACACGGTATTGCACAATAACTCTAATTATTGATTCTTATTTAAGAAGTCACTACTCAATAATTTTTACAGTAATTACTGTTCAATATTTTATTTTATTGATTCAATAATTGTTACGTTGATATTTTATATTATTGATTCAATAATTGTCACTGCACAGTATTTTCCATTATCAGATCAATAATTCATATTATTTGAATAATATTATTAGATAGCATTATTGGCAATGTCTAAGGAAGTTATGTCTAAAAAAGGGGTTTGGTCACCTAATTGCGCGCCAGTAAGAAGAAATCCTTATCGGAAAGCCCCCTCTTTCTTGGGAACGACCTGGTTGTCATTATTGAGATTCTGTAATATTATTTGTGAATAATTAATTATTGATAAAACTGATAAGAAAATATTTATGTAATGGAGAAATTTTTAAATAGACAATTATTAAGAGTTGATATTTTATCTTCTTCGATAAAATAATTCATTCAAATATATTATTGTAATACTATATTATAAGTGTATGATGTAATAATATAATAATATAATAACGATGATATTTTTACAATGAATGCCCAATATATGAATAAATGAGGAGGAAGAGAACAAATTGGGTCTGGAGTATTTTTGTTACAAAAAACATGTTAGATATGTTGGTGGCCCGATTTTTTGACTGAAATTTGATTATAGCCTGCAAGTTCATCCGTATGTGAATTTCAGTCATTTTCCGTTTAGAATTTAGAAAAACATTCTTCTACAAAGTTGTAGAGAATTAAATTTTTATGGAATGGACATAAAATTCGTATTTTTCTGATAAAAGGGCTATTGATTATGAATTATTGAAGTTCCGAAATATTGGGTCTAAATTGATTTTTGGGGTTATAAATATTTCTTAATGAAAAACGTTTTTTGTGAGGTGGGCCCCACTTGTAAGACCCCAACTTATTATTAATAAAATTTAATTTTCTCTATTTATTATTTTGAAATAGTAAGGGTTGATGTGATTAATGTGGATAGTTAGGGGTAAAATACGCAAATACTTCAAAATAAGCAAGTGTTTATAAAATATTCATTGTTGTCGGGGAATATTCGTTTGGTCGTGGAATATTCGTACTGTCGGGGAATATTCGTGACTGACGGCAATGACCATGTGTGGGCCCCATAACTAAAAAGCGATTGGATAAAGAAAACGACAAATATAAGTGGTTTAAAATAACAGGCAGTAGTTGTTACCATTAATATCTTGTTAAAATACCCGGTGGTTAAAACACAAGAACTATTACCAGATTGCACCAATTGTTGATTCTTACGTAGAAGGCACTACTCAATAATGGTTATGTGAATTATCGCTCAAAGATTTTATTGAGTTAATAATTGTTGCGTTGATATTTTATATTCTTTGTTGTTTCAATAATTGTCATTACACAAGATTTTTCATTATCAAGCAATAATTCATATTATCTGAATAATATTATTAGATAACATTATTGGCAATGTCTAGAAAGTTCTCGTCTAAGGAGAGGTTTGGTCACCTAATTCAAGGTGCCGAAGAAGAAATTCTTATTGGAAAGCCCCCTTTCCCAGAACTGTTTGGTTGTCAATAATGTGATTCGTAATATTATTTATGAATAATTAATTATTGATTTATATGATGAGGAAAATATTGATTTTATGAGGATATAGATGGAGAAAATTTTTAATGTGATAATTGTTGAAAATTAATATTTTATCTTTTTCGATAAAATAATTCATTTAAATATATTATTTTAATAATATATTAACGATGATATTTTTACAATGAATGTGGGATATATGAGTATATGAGGAGGAAGAGTATTTTTGTGGCATTAAATGTTTAACACATGTTTTGTGTATTGGTGGACACAATTATTGATCGAAATTTGATTATACACGTAAAATCGCCTGCTTGTGGATTTTGGTCAATTTCATTTGGAATTTGGAAAACTTTCTTCTTCAAAGTTGTAGAGAATTGAATTTCCTATAAAACTTGCAAGATTTGAATTTTCTGATAGAAGGGCTATTTATTATGAATTATTGAAGTTCAAGCTCTCAAATAATTGATTTTTGGAAGTTTAAAATATTTTAAATAATAAAAACGTTTTTGTTTGTTTTGTGGGCTACAACATGTGCATAATGAGCTGAGATCAGATCTAGGAAGGTGGGCGAGAAATCTTAATATATATATTAATATTATATTAAATTTTTCGCTTTCGTGTTCTAAAGATTTTCCTATAAATAGGGTGCTTAGGTTAGAATTGAAAATCACACCAGAAACTGAAGTTTTCTCTCTATATATTATCGAGCGTATTCTTGTGAGTATTTTGAGTATACTTTGAGTATTGTTAGACGGTGCAAGTTCCCTTCAAAGACTATACCCTAGATTCATTTAGAAGTACTAATCTTTCGAGGTAAGGATGTTATTTTCTTCTCAAATGATATTATTTCTTCAATATCATTATCTTTGAAATATTCGTTGGAATTTTTATCAAATTTGGAACTTTTTCATGTCGGGGTTACTATTCATGAGTTATTATTCACGAAGTTACTATTCATGAGTTACTATTCACGAGTTACTATTCACGCAGTACTATTCAGTAAGCGTGAAGATGTTTTTTTGTGGGATTTCTATCTTTTGGTGTCTGAGTTATTATTCACGATATCTGCAGACTATTCACGTGATATCTGCACTATTCACCGAAAAATGAAATTTCTTCTTTTTGTCCAAAATATCTATTCGGATACTAGCTTTGATTGTATCCATGTTTTGATCATTCTTGAATTTTACACCACTATGATTATTTTGAGGTATTTTTTTTTACATGGATAAAACAAAGTACGAATCCTTAATCCTTAATCCTTGTCATTTTGTTTCACCGGATTCGTTTTTTTAAAAATATTTTCATCATCCTCGATCTTAAATGATGATATTATTGAATATCTGGCCCCAGAGAGTAAAGATGAATGATTCTCAAGAATATCTTTCGTCAGTAGTGCAAAGATGAGCAGTGTTTAGATGAACATGATTAATCGATGAATATCTTTGGCCTTGTAGTGCAAAAGATGAATATTTGATTCCAGATGTATATTGATTGATGTTACGGGATAAAAGATAGGCGATGAACTTTTAAATTCATACATAGAAGATAATAGTTTGCATTCTCTACTTAACTCTTCTAATGAATTATTATTTCATTGCGAATATTGATTTAAAATTTGTTGTCTATTGTATTCTATTAGATTTTTCCCTGTTGAAGACTAATGTAATTTGTTGTATATTATCTTAGTCATAATATTCTTTTTTCGGGCTAGTTGAGCTCACCCTTTTCCTTTTTGTTCCATTTTTCTTCTCGGGAGGCGAGAATATAGCGAGTACGTAGCCTGGGTATGGAATGAAGGTTTTAGAAAGAATTGTTTAGTAGTCCTCACCATTTTTGTAAAATAATGTATCAATAAATGTGATGAGGATTTATTTGAGTATAGATATTGTCTAGAAGATAATATTTGTATTCAAACTCACAGTTTTACTGTTGTAATAATAAAGTTGTAGTTGTTTCTGTACCATGTATTGACAACTCAGAATGGGTGATGTATACCTATTTTGGGGGCGTCACACCACTTGTGTGGGCTGATGAAATGGTCAAGGAGGTGTACGATTTTTTTTATAAATATAATATTTTATTAAATTTTATGCTTTGGCGTTCTAAGTATTTTCCTATAAATAGGGTGCTTAGGTTAGAATTGAAAATTACACCAGAATCAGAAGTTTCTCTCTATAATATCGAGCGTATTTTTGTGAGTATTTAAATACTTTGAGTGTTACTATTTAGTGCAAGTTTCCTTCAATATTATATCCAATATTTCAGCGAGAAGTACTATTCTTTTGAGGTAAGGGATGTTATATTTTTCATAAATGATATTATTTCTTTTAATATCATTATACCGAAATATTGATATAAATTTTATTGTGAAATTTTTACCTTTTCGTGTCGGGGTTAATATTCACGTATACGGCACTATTCACGAATACGACACTATTCATAGAAAAATTAAATTTTTTTCTTTGTCCAAGTTGTCTATTATGGTTATTATCTTTGATTGTATCCATGTCTTGATCTTCATTCTTAAATTTTACACCACAATTGTTTATTATGGAGTATTTTTGAACTTGGATAAACTAAAGTACGAATCCCTAATCTTTGTTCTTTTATCTCACTAGATTCATTTTCTTTAAAATATTTTTATCATCCTCAATGGTGATATAAATGAATATCTTTGGCCTGTAGTACAAAGATGAATGATTACTTGATGAATATCCTTGGCTGTAGTGCAAAGATGGACATGTGTTGAGATGAACATGATCGACTGGTGATACAAATGAATATCTTTGGCCTGTAGTGCAAAGATGAATATTTTGTTCAAGATGTATATTGATTGATGTCATATGGATAAAATATTGATGATGGACTTTTAAATCATAGAAGACAGTAGACTTCATTCTCTACTTAACTCTTCTAATGAATTGTTATTTTCGCTGCAAATATTGATCTAAACTTATTGTCCATTATATTTTATCTGATTTATTGAAGGCTAACGATAATTTATTTTTTATTATCTTAGTCATAATATTCTTTACTGGGCTAGTTGAGCTCATCCTTTTCCTTTTTGTTCTATTTATCTTCTCAAGAGACGAGAATATAGCGGGAACTAATCGGGGTGTGGAGTGATGGTTCAAGACAGTTGTTTTAGCAGTCCTCACTATATATAAAATTGTGTATCAATAATTGTAATGAGGACTTTATTTGAGTTTGGATATTGTCTAGAAGATAATATTTGTATTAAAACTCACGGCATATGTGTTGTCGTATTTTGCACGACAATTGTAATAATAAAGTTCTAGTTATTTTCTGTATCATGTATTGGTGACTCAGAATGGATTGTGTGGACCTATTTTGGGGGCGTTACAACACACGTGTAAAATCGTTACTTTGTCCAATTTTATATAAAAAAAGAGAATTTTGTTATAAAATATTACAACCGCTACAACATGTAGCGGCTTGGTGTTTATTTTTTTTACCTTCCTACCATTGTCCCACTAAGTCAGATGTTTGAAAAAAAATTGATCAAGACTTAACAACTTCTAGCTGTTGTGTTCCTTCTTTCCTTTAATAATAATAATAATAATAATAATAATAATAATAATAATAATAATATAATAATAATAATAATAATAATAATAATAATAATAATAATAATAATAATGTGTGCCACATCAGCAGGTCAACGCACATGTGGCGCCTGGGGGGTTCAAAGTCCAAATTTTTGAATAGAAAAGGGCTCAATTTGCGTTGACCGGAAGAAAGGGACTCAATACCCAAATATCAGAAAAGTTCAGTGGTCGACTTTGCATTTAACCCATTTATGTCGGGGTACTATTCATTCGGGGTTCTTTTCATTTGAGTACTATTCATTCGGGGTACTATTTACGACAAAATTAATTTTTTTTCTGTCCAAATTATTTTTGATACATGAATATCCTTCTTGAATTTTACTCTACAATTGGTGATCATGTTGACAATTTGGATATTCTTGAACTCTGGATAAATTGAATTATAAATCTCTAATATTTATCCTTGATCTCACTTGATTGATTCCTTATATCATTGTCATCATCCTCGTGCTTATATTTTGCTGAAAGTTATCTTTAGCCCATAGTGCAAAGATGGACTATTGATTGATATGATTATGACCAGAAATTGTGTATTGATATATTCATGACCTTTGATGTATAGATAAAGGTTTGTGGTGAAAGTCCTCTTTGGCCCGTAATGCATAGATGGACAAGTGTTTGACGTGATCATGACCACTGGTGATAGAAACGATTATCTTTGGATCGTAGTGCAAAGATAATTCATTGATTAGAAATAATTATTGATTGGTGTTACATGGAGAAAATATTGATGATGGACTTTTAAATCATAGAAGATAGTAGACATCATGCTCTACTTGACTCTTCTAATGGATTGTTATTTCCGCTGCAGTTGTTGATCTAAAACTTGTTGTCTAATGTATTCTATTAGATTTTTCCCTGGTGAGGACTAATGATAATTTGTTTTACATTATCTTAGTCATAATATTCTTTACTGGGCTAGTTGAGCTCACCCTTTTTCTTTTGGTTCTATTGTTCTTCTCAGGAGGCGAGAATTAATGTAGCTGGGACTAGTCGGGAAGTGGAGTAATGGTCCAAGATAGTTATTATAGTATTCCTCACTATTTTGTAAAATAGTGTGACAATAATTGTAATAAAGACTTTAATTGAGTTTGGATATTATCTACAAGACAATATTTGTATTCAAACTCACAGCTTATGTTATCGTATTTTGCTATATAGTTGTATTAATGAAGTTTGTATTTGGATTCTGTACCATGTATTTGGCGACTCAGAATGGGTTGTGTTGACCTATTCTGGGGGCATCACAAGAGGTGCAGACGTAAAAAACAAATTCTTCTTTGTGCCATTGAATATCTGGATTAACGGTTAAGATTTGTTTGCTAGAATAGTGACCTTAGCAAGCACATGCTATGAAATAGGTCCCATATATATATAAACTCACCGTTCACATTTTAATATTGCGGATGAGAATATTACAAAAATACCACTAATTTTAATATTATAATAATATACTGAATATTTTGAAACTTATCGTCCGCACTATTAAAGTGTGAATCTTGAAGGGCGTTTTGATAATTTTTGAATCCGCACTTTAGTTGTGCGAACTCCGCAATATTAAACTGCGGACGAGAGATAATTTTCACCATTAGATACGTGATTGGATGATCACGATTTGTTGTAAAGATAAAGTTAAATTTACAACATTAGCTATGCATCAGTCCTCTATATATATATGTGTGTGTGTGTGTGTGTGTGTGTGTACATACATGGCAGTTGTAAGGCCTTCGCTGCACGTGCATGTGTGTGTTTGTTCATTTTAACTAGATAACGATCTCCTTAATTTTTTTTAATGCACATTTAGTAACATAAATATTATATTTATAGTGACAGTATCAACACAATAATTTGCGATAAATTTTATTGTACCGCTAATTATGTTAGAAGAAAAATAGATCTTTTGTAGTACTCAAAGTGGAGCAAAGACAAATCATAAAATTTGATATTCATATTATGATATTCAAAAAAATGAGAGGAGTGTTATATTTATGAGTATGCCCTTATTTCAAATTGACTCAAAAAAAATTTAAAATGACTCTTATATGTAGAATAGTGAGAGTATTTTCTTCTATATTTTCAAAAAGTAATATATACTTTAATTTTTTCATAAATCTTGGGGTATCAGAAATAAAAATATTAAAATTTAAAAACTTTAAAATAATTTCAAATTTTCAAATTTTGCAGGGTAGCCCAGGCCCTGTACTACCTGGTCCCTAAGAAAGAAACAAAAAATGGAATAGCATTGGGCCATTGAACTAAGGTTTGTCAACAACATACTTGAATATAAAAAATATTTATTAAATTTTATTAGCAGTTACACATTTTATTTCAAAAAATATTTATTCACAAAAAGAAATCATCTTAATATTTAGTCTAAGTTTGTCAAATCTAAAAAATAGTCAAAATTCCAATAAAACGAAATAAAATTAATTTCTCATTTTGGAACATAAAAAAAGTACAACTATGCGGACCATACCAAATATAATGAGCCCAAATAATCGTACACTAAATAGTTGCAGAACAAACCTAGCTAGCAAGTATTACTTGTTTGGTTACCCAAATTTCCAGGCTCTTAAATTCATATAATACGTTTACTAGTAGCTAAAAGCCTCACATCTTCAAATCATACACAGTAAAGTTGTTGAACTTTTTTTTTTTGATCTTTTCAAAGCATACACAATAAAATTGTTGCACCTTTGATTCTCCACTACAATTTTGTAGCTGATTCCTCTCTTTAATAGAGGTACGGGTGCTATAAAAAGAATTATGAGACATCAATGACAACCTAACTGATAGTTTTTAGGGGTTTTTTGGGGTGTTATTTGGATTGGACAACAAGTACACAATTCAAGTGTTTGTAGTAGTTAGATTTTTTTTTTAAAAGGCCGAATTAGAAAAGTATTCCCATGTTGTTAACAAAATTTAATTTGGCCCTTTAATTTGTAAAAATTACAATCGAGTCCCTCAAGTGGCTAATCTTATTCAATTGAGTCCTTCATTGCAAAAATCTCAATTGAGTCAAAGACAAAGTTAGGAGTCAATTGAATAAATTGGCTACTTGAAGGACTCAAATTGAGGTTTTTACAACTCAAAGGGCCAAATTAAAATTAAGTGACAACTTGTAAGGAAAATTTTGAAATTTGACCAAAAAAAATGAAATAACAATGCAATTTTTAAATATTCGTCTAACTCGTGACTCGTATAAATTTATTTTGGGAAATTTGTTTCAATCCCTCACATTATTTACTTGTGAAGTTAACATAATTGCTTAAACTGATTTAATTGAATACATGCTAATTAGACCAATTTTAAAAGGAAGAATCAAAAAATGGTCTTTTGTACAAAGTGAATTTAGCTTAAATTAAATGTCTCAAAATGCATTAAAAGGACAAATGTTTGTTAGGTTTAAATATTACGCATACATTCAATCAAATTACATAAACAAAGTGGAAACACGATAAAATTAAATTTAAATTTTTTATACAAATCATCACCATGATCCTACATTGTGCTCAATTATCAATTATATGAAAGAGATGGAGAATATAGAATCATACCCTCATAGATCAAAACTTCCTCATGTAAGAGTTCAATTCCAAGTTCTTCGCGTCCTCCTTGAATTACACCGATGAGATTCCTTCTTTAGATTAACGTTAGTCACTTAAGTGTTTGGCATCTAGAGGTGATCCACCAAGGAATAATATCTATTCAAGAAGACGGGTGTTGAAAAAACCCTAATTAATTTCTATCTCTATAGAAATTGCAAGTACTCTCACAACTCTTGAAAATTTGTCTAACCCTAACCCATAATAAGACTTCTCTTATTTATAGATGTAGGCAACCCTCAAAACCATTTAGGAATATGATTTTATTTTAATTAATTAAACTTTTTAATTAATTAGATTCCTAATCTAATTAGGAACTTATGAGAGTACTTTTTTATTAATTAATTTTCAAACCCTTTTAGGAATTAAATAATAATAATAATAATAATAATAATAATAATAATAATAATAATAATAATAATAATAATAATAATAATAATAATAATAATAATAATAATAAGACTCTTCTTATTAATTTATATTTAATAGTTTTCAAAATATTAAATAATAATATTAAGAAATTTAATTTATTCTATCACCATAGATTAAATTAAATATACGTAACTTATTGTTACGATTATGCCATTTACTTCTTAAATAAATATTATCCTTTTACGGTGTGACCCTTTAGGTTCTCAATATTAAACCGGTTGTGAATAAATCAACTAGAACAATTCTAATCTTATTTAAATAAATAAATAAAACTATTTAATTCATTTAAATAAATAATATTTATTCTACAATAAGGGTAAGCCCCCTTAGCAATCAACGACTTTTCAGATAATATATATTTCAACATTAATCACAAAAGAATCTTTCAGTGAATAGTTACCATACAATTCAATCCTTTTACCGTACAATTCAATCCTTATACCAATTAAATATAAGCCATAAAATTACATCAAATCTTATTTTATTTAATTATATGTCTTTCGATTCTCAAATGCACAACTCTAAATAATGCAAATTAGAAACTACTTTCTAATTTTATTATGCCTTGGCTAAGGACTATTGAGTTGTCATTTATCGAATCACATATGACATTCTCTTCTTTTACTAGAAGCGGTAGATTCTTTGTTAAATATTTATTATCTCCATGTACAACTTATTATACCAAAACATACCATTTGATATACCCTTAGAGTCTTAAGGAATATATCAAAGCATAACTCATTATATACAAGATACTATGATGATCTCAAGTCCAAGGATTTGTACTACTATCACTTAAGGAATTCCTATTGATAGGCAAGTAAAACTCCATTAAGTATTCTTTTAGCGAACCACGTTCAGTGAACGTATTCTCTAATAAGCACCTACATACTTTCTTTAGTGTTTTCATAGAAATAATTATGAGATCAATCATCTTCTTCCTAAGAGCAAACAAAGTATGTATGAATCTATCTGGATTCACTAATCTCTTTTTTAGTAATCCAACGATTGAGAACAATTTTAGTTTTAAGCTATTTAAGAATTTAGATCTCATTAACATGATCATCATCATGATTCTAAAAGCATTGTTCAAAACTATGGGTTTATCACATTTAATATAACAACACCATATAGATAAAATAAAAGTCTTTTATAAATAAACTTTTATTATTAATAAATGAATAAGATTACAAAGTATATACTACATCATATCAAATATGATTGGCTTGTGTGCCTACTACTTTCAATCTCCCACTTGCAATAAAGCCAATCGCCATGATATTTAATACCCATCTTCTCCAAGTGACGATCAAATTGTTGTTGTGTTTAAGTTGTAGTAAATGTATCTGCAATGTTATCTTGAGAGTCCACACACTTCAGGGTGACATCTCTTCTTTCGATGATATCTCTAATCAAATAAAACTGTAGCAACACGTGTTTGGATTTCTGATGAGACCTTGGTTCTTTGGCATGTGCAACAGTTTTGGTGTTGTCACAGAATAAAGGTACTTCTCCTCTAATGCTATGAACCACACCAAGTTAATGTAAGGACCTAGAACTTTATATGATTATATATTTAAATTTTTACGAATAATTTTTTAGTTTATAAGTGAATATGTGTTATGAGATATAAATTAAACAAGATAGTTAATTTAATTATTTCAAATCAACTAAGATCAATACTTAATCAAGTTGATTAAGAAAGAGTAAGATAAGTTATGTTGAAACATTAACATAGCTTGAATGTTAGCCTTGAATGTTAAATATAAATATTTATAATCTTTAAATGATTAATTAGTATGACTATTATATAGTGAATAAATATGTGAGGATTTGTGTGGAAATGGGTATGGCTAAATAAATATATATACTATAGTTATGGATATGTATATTTATAGATTTCATTAAAAGGAAAGCCACATAACCTAATTATATATAAGATAATTAAATAACCTAAGGGTTATGGTATTGAGAAATGTTAGTATTTAAAAGTTATACTAACCTAATAGATTAATTTTGTCTATTTCAAGTGATTAATAATTTTAAACCTAATTAAAGAAAACCTAATTAGGTTATTGATTAAAGAGACATGTATAAGTAATTAAATTCCATAAGATTGGGAATAAAAATCCTAAATAAATAATTAGGGTAATATAAATTAAAATTGTTAAACTATGTTACTTACATAGCCCAACTAATTAAATTAGAAGCCCAAAAGAAATAAAATGCAAGACCAAACCCTAGCACTATTGATTAAGGACATTTTAGACATTTGATTAATCAAATTTGGGCATTAAAAATAAAAGGAAAATGGAGGATAATGGGAGCTTAAGTGGCCGGTTTTGGGAGGGCCTTTTAAGGCATGAAATATTGCTAACCCACTTTCCTTTTATAGCTAATCACCTTACTTTTCCTAATCTCTTACACAAAAGACATTGTTGTCTACTCCTCATTGGTTGGGAATCTCATTAAGCATATTTAAAGATAAGATAAGGGGTATTGTCTAATGGGCAAAGAAAGTATGGGGGATAAAAGGATTGCAAGCATCCCTTTAGTCCATTCCAATTCATTTCATTTCTTTTCATGTTCATTTCTTCTTTCTTTTTCTCCCAAGCTTAGTAAGAGAGAGCTATAGAGAGAGGGTTCGGATTTTGTGAGAGGAAAAGAGGAAGAGCTTAGAATAGTTCATGCACCCTAAAACACATCTCCTACTTTGGAAGAACATGAAAGGTAGCCAAGAAAACTAGGTGAGAACTTTTCTAGTTATTCTTCTTCTTCTATTTTGTTTGATATCAAAGTTTGACGGGGTTATGTTCTAAGACCCAAGGTACCATAGTTCTACATATCTCATGTATGAAACTAAGTATCTTGAGTGTTAGAATAGAGAGTTAGAGGAAGAAAATGAACATGTGTTCTTTAAGGGGGTGAAACCCTAGTTTTTCTTCCACTAAATCTTGTGTAACTGAAGTTTTATAGCTTGGATTTATGATTCGTCAAATGGGGGGGGGGGGGGGGTGCTAGATACATGAGTTTTCTAGTAAACCCAAGTGGTAGAACACAAATCCAGCAAGTATTGAAGCCATGTGGGCTGTTTTCCCCAAAATAATCCACAAGAAGCTTGAAGAACCCTAACCCTAACAAAAGCTACTGCCCCCATTTTTCCTAAGGCTATTTCAGCAAGTTATGAACCTTTTAAAAATCTGACAAAAATTATAGAGGTAACTTGAGAAGTTATTTACATGTAGTAAAAAGAACAGACGCGTTTCGATATGTAGTTTGTGTGTAATGGCTTTTACCGTGAAGGACTCCTAACATATTCTTACCCGGATTCCTCACTGTGAATACATTGAAAACATCTGAAATTTTTACAGTAAGTTAATATATGTTATGAGAGTTTACGCTGAAAGTTTCAGAATTTTCCGAGCAAAACTCGATTTATGAAAAACGTAGCAAAATCTGAGTATTTTAGGCACTTTAAAAATAGTAAATCACTTTATAAAATTCCAAGAAAATTTGGAATTCATTATTGGGCCATACAATGGCCAAATCCAGAAAAGAAGAATTTTTGGGATCAATTTGGTAATTTTCCTTAAAATGATGAAGTTATGAATAAAAGGAAATAAATAGTTAAATGGTGTCATAAATAAGGGAAATGTGATTTTAATGCTTGAATACTCCTAATATATAATATTCTAACTATTTGAGGATATTTTTGTAATTTATAATATGAAGTATTATTTATGACCTTTTATGGGTATTAAATAAGTGATTTAATAAAGGATAAATAATTAAAATAAATTGTTTATTGGCCTAATAAATTATTAAAATGTTATGATGATATTAATAATGTTAGAATCGATATTTTAAATAAATAAAATATTGAGATTAAAATTTAATTTAAGATATAATTAGATGACTAATAATATTAGATTATAACATTAATAAATATTATTAATGACTAATAATATTAGATTAAAATATTATTAATATAATTAATAATATTAGATTAAAATATTATTAAAAGATTAATAATATTAGATTAAAAGTATTATTAGATGATTAAAATATTATTAATTAATTAATTAAATAAAATGTTATTAAAATATAATAACATTAGTAAAGGAATAAAATACTAATACATGAATATTAAAAGGTTAATAATATTAGTAAATGAATAAAATATTATTAAGAGGGTAATAATATTAGTAAGTGAATAAAATATTATTAGTTGATTAATAATACTAAGGAATAAATAAAGTATTATTAAAGGATGAGTGAAGATAATGTTTACGTAATAGTAATATTATCAAGAGATAATAATGTTACTAAGGAATGAATGTAATAACTAATATTTAACCGTGTGACTAAATATTAGGCAATTTAATATAGAATAATGATATTATGAATAAGTATATGATTTGCTAATCGAGAGGTCAATTATAGGTCTTTCGAAGGAAGGTAGATAGATTGCTAACCAGATATAATTATTTTCATAGCAGTAGACTACAGACTAGGCAAGTTCTCTAACTCAAACTCAAACTCGAGTTATTATTTTTCAAGCATGTTAGTGGATAATTATTGTTGATTATTCCATATCTAATATTATTATTGAATATTCGCATGATGGCAAGTTTCTTAATTGCACTTGAGTTATTAATTTCAAAGTATGATTAGTGAATAATTATTGTTGGTTATTCACATCTATAATGATTATTGTTATTCACACCTAGTGCATCTGATTTCTTAATCTATTACTTGAACTGTGAAATAATTTAAAGTTCTTTTATGCATGAACCGTTTATGAGCTGTGTCTCAACTATTTGTTTTGGCAAGACTAATATTTGATAAAGCATGAAACGTTCTATTTATTTTGAGTTGATTTATGCCATTTACTTCGGCTAGATCAACATTGATATTATATGATAAATTCATAGCACTTCTTTGAATTCAATCCAAACCAAATTGTCATGGTACGGACTCATGATGTAAGACTGAGAAGAACAACCCTTATAAAAGGGGGAACTTTATTGTCGTAAAATGATCCATGCGCGATTTTTGAGTATTATGCATAATATAGGGTACAATGGAGTTGATCACTTCATGTACTTGCAGAAGAGTATAATTAGTTTTTATAACGAACTTATATTCTTGAGGTAATTCAGCTTTAATTACTGATGATTCCTCGAGTAGTTCTTAATCCATTTGTGGTCACTCAACATGAAATCTGGGAATATCCCACTTTGTTGAATATTGTTGTAGTATTGATAATTCTTCTTAATTAATTAAATATTATTGAACCTTCGATAGAATTTTACTCTTTCATCCTTGGAATGATATTTAATATGAAACTTAAGAAAATCCTTGTTATTGAAAATGATTTATCATTCAGCTATTTCAAAATCGTTTGAATATCGTTGAAATTATAAAAAGTTAAATTCTTCTATATCTTTTATTGTACGCTTTAACTTGCTGAGAAAACTCGTTGCTAACCCTTGCTTAAATAAAATATTTCAACTCTAATAAGTATAAAGGCAAAGCGAAGGTGACCTAGTAGTATCAAGTTGTTCAATGATTATTATATTATAATTATGTTTAAGTCTTCTGTATTAATATACATGAAAGGTTAAGGTTAGTTAAACTGGGATAACGATGGTATACTTATGTCTTAATGTATGTTTTTATTAAGGTAACGTAATGAATGACGACATTCATAATTGAATTGGTAGTTAGATGTGATATGTATGATGGATCGTGAGCACCAAACCTGAGGTTAGGAAACCTAGATTTGGGGGCATCACAGTTTAGTTATGAATTTCTTCATCCAACAAACTTCCTTTTGCGCCTTCACTGCAAAGAATGTACTTTGCCTCTCGCCATCGAATCAAGAATTATTTTGTCGCTTGGAACTCTTCCAACTCACTTCACCATCGTTTAAGGTAAACACATAACCTGGAATGAATTTACTCTCATATTGGTCCGTTTGAAAACTTGAGTTTGTATAGCCCTCTAGTTTTAAATCAAACTCATTGTAGATAAGAAATGCATCCTTAGTTCTTCTTAAGTACTTTAGGATGTTTTTCACTGCCTTTCAGTGTTCTTATCTTGGATTCGACTGATATCTGTTTGTTATACTAAGTGCATGAGCGACATCTGATCTAGTACATGTCATATTGTACATGATAGATTATATTGCCGAAGCATAAGAAATCTTACTCATATGGTCTCTCTCCTCAGGTGTCTTTGGGGTCTGTTTTTTGGAGAGATGTATTCCATGACTCATCGGCATGAGACCTCTCTTAGAATCTTCCATACTAAAGTTTTTTAACATCATGTAAATGTACGTTCCTTGGGAAAAGTCAATCATCCTTTTAGATCTATCTCTATAGATCTTTATCCCCAAAATATAGGATGCCTCACCCAAGTCCATCATGGAGAAGTATTTAGCTAACCAAATTTTGATCGATTGTAGCATAGGAATATCATTCCCTATTAGTAATATATCATCAACATATAATACTAGGAATGAAATAGCGCTCCCAAAAACCTTCTTGTACACATATTATTCATCTACATTTTTGATAAAATCAAACTCTTTGATTGTCTCATCAAAACAGATGTTCCACCTTCGAGAAGCTTGCTTCAATCTATAAATGGATCGTTGTAGCTTACAGACTTGATTTGTTCCAACCGTTAAAACAAAACCCTCTGGTTGTATCATATATACATCCTCCTCAAGTTTTTCATTGAGGAAGGCCATTTTCACGTCCATCTGCCAAATTTCATAGTTATAGTAAGCTGCAATCGTAAGCAAATTCTGAATGGACTTGAGCATAGCTACTGGTGAGAAGGTTTCATTATAGTCAACAACTTGTCTTTGTTTGAAACCTTTTGTATTTAGTTTGGCCTTATAAATCTCCACATTGCCGTCCACTCCGTCTTTTTGTTAAAGACCTATTTACACTTAATAGGCTTAATGCCTTCAGGTGATGAAATCAAAGTCCATATTTAATTTTCATACATGGAGTCCATCTATGATTTCATGGCTTTTAGCCATTTTTGAGTCTTTACTACTCATAGCCTATTTGTAAGTTAATGGATCATCATCATCTATGATGCATACCTTATCATCATCCTCTATGATGAATCCATACCTCTTAGGTAGCTTTGGTACTCTTTCAGATTTACGAATAGGTTGTGGTACGAAGGTGTTTCTACTTGGATAGATTCATACACTTGATATGTAGTGGTTTGTGGTTCTTGAACTTTTTCATGATCTATTTCCTCCAACTAGCCCCTTCAAGGATAAACTCCTTTTCCAAGAAGGAAGCATGTTTTGCAACAAACACTTTTTGCTCAGTAGGATTGTATAGTATCCTAAACTTTCTTTAGGATATCCCACAAATCTGCAATTAACAGATCTTGTCCCAAACTTATCATTTCAAACTTTTTCACATAAGTTGGACATCCTCAAATCTTAACATGCTTAAGACTAGGTTTCCTCCCTGTCCATATCTCATATGGAGTCTTAGGGATGGATTTCGAGGGGACCTTATTTAGTAGATATGTAGCTAATTCTAGAGCATAACCCCAAAATTATACTGGTGATGAGTGGGATTTATACCCGCGAATCGGATCCTCTATGGCTTAAGAAGCTGTTTGTTCTTCGTTATTTTTATAGCTTTTATATTATATTGTTATTATTTTGTTTAATCTTGGTGTTACAGGGCTTATTAGGTCATTTTCAGCTTTATAGGGGTAAAAAGTTCATTTTATCCATAGCGATGTTGTAGTAGCGCCCATCAAGCAAAGTTTAAATCTCGAAGCCGCAAATACCATCACCGACCAATCTGGATAACATCTCAAAGGTATTGCAGCCTTTCAGCCTTTGTAGTAAAATGAAATATACGCCATCTCTCCTTTTTTTCAGTGCTAACACGCGCTACTGCAACGCCGTTCCAAAGCTTAAACTTGGGCGTAAGCCTTGCCTCGTACCTGCATGTAGATTAGGTCTTAATAACCTAAAAAGCTAAGGTATTCATATCTTATCATTAAGCAGCAGCCTCTAACTTCTCTGAAGCATAGATTAGGGTTATTTGAGAGTTTCTTAGCTTAGAAGAGATAGAAGTTGATCTTCAAAGAAGAAAAGTCCATTGCATCCTTCATAGCTCGACATCTACACGAAAAAGAGAAGACTTGGAGTCAGAAAACTTCACAAAAGGATAACATCTTTGTTATCGACCTCCATTTTCCTGAACTAAACAAGTTTTACGATTACATACTCATCTTACCCCTTTATTTATCTCAAAATAAGGGATTTACAATTTACTTAATCACATACTTAGTCTCAAATTATTATTATTATTATTATTATTATTATTATTATTATTATTATTATTATTATTCCTATCTTGGTATATTAAGACGTCGAGAGGCTTCTCTACGTTCTTCCTCCATAATACGATACGTCGTCCTACGATCCATCATGAACCATGGCAAGTCTTCAAATTGGGGTGGGTAGTAAAATACTCTATCCTGGGCTCTATCAATCACACAATGAAAGGCATGATCCATTTCATTCATCTTTGTCTTCTTCGTTTGAATCTTGGCTTCAGCATGGTCTGCACGCTGAGTAGCCTTCATCCAAGCATCCTCAGCTCTCGCACGCTTAGCTGACTCCTCCTTCAAGTTATTTTTTAGCTTTTCCACTTCAGTCTTCATTTTCTCATTCTCAGCCAACAGCTCCTCTTGATGTCCCTCTGTGTGAACTAGGTTCTACTCTGTGTTCCCAAGATGTGAGTCGAGTTCCTGAATCTCCGCATCCTTCTCCTGTATAGTAGCTTGACGCATCTATGCTAACTCTTTCAACTCCTCAACCTTATCTTGTAATTCTATATTTCATCATATATTACATCGTACATCTCAGCTGATATGGAGTTTGGTGGAAACTCCACAGGATCCTCTTCCTCATCCTCCTCCTCTATCTCCTCAGAGTTCTCGTCCTCAGGATCATACATAGGCTCATCCTCCTGTTCTTCCTCAACGACCGTCAGAGAAGGCTCCCTCTGAATCAACTGTTCCCGAACCACATGAACATCTCGGGGTTCCTCATCTCTAGGTACCTGAGGTATCTCTTCCCTATCTTGACTGGATCCTTCAACGTTAGACATCCTGATAACAAAATACTTTTAAGTTTTATTTATTATGTCTCACTCTTCGATACTCGCGAGTACATAAGTTATTAACACATAGCATATAAAGTCTTTTATTGTTTTGTTTTATCTTCAATGAATTCCTTAATTCATTCCTTAGAACTTGATAAGAGTTTATCACCACTATATTTTCTGTCCCCTTAAAGGTTACTTCCTAAAGTTTCCCCCCACCTAAGGTTCATAACCTAAAGCTTTGATACCAACTTGTGACACCCCTAAATCCGGGTACTCCATTCCCACAGTATTTGGTGCTCACTATCTAAAAAAATTATATTTAACTACCCATAATAAAGGATAAAGACATAACTTAAATAACTTTAACAAAAATCTTTCCCATTAAAGGGTTACATCAACTTAAATCAATCCCAGGTAATCTAACCTTAAACTACTACATAAGTCTACGGAATACATCACAATATAATATAAGTCTTATAACACAATTCATTTAAATAAATACAAATAAGTCATCATCACTTGGACATCTTTCCCTTTCCTTTGCTAGAAGATGGCTCATCCATTTTCTCAACTTTAGCTGCAGTGTTTAAATGCAAGAGTGAGCAAACAATTGCTCACTAATATAAAGAATGATAATGGCAACAACATAAGGTTAAGCATTGAATACTGAATAATAGAGAACTTGTTCTATAAATCAAGAATAGAAAACAAGCTCAGGATTTATATATCTGAGGGTCGTTAAGACCATGAACTATGTCCCGAGGTTATTAAGTATTTCTACTTTTACCTTTAACAGTCATTAGACTATATAGACCTTAACTTTCGCACTTAGGGGGATCAGCCCTTCGTATCATGTATTGTGCACAAACATATAAACGTTAACGCGTACATAATCCCCTATATTAGGGTTGTTCATCTCAGTTTGACTTTTGCATTTCCACACTAAAGAAAGTTTAGTTTGGAACTAGCTTATCAATGGTTCTTGAATTTTAGAGCATTCCAATCAATAAGAGTTTGCTTACTATTTGAAGGTTTAGCTCAACAACATAAGTTTGAATAACAATAACTAAGTCAAGATTGAATATCAACAACTTATGATTTAATAGACATGGTATATACAAAGTGTGACATCCAAAGGAATTAAAAAAAAATCTCATTTGAAGCAATGAACTTGAACAGTTTATGCTTTGAAGAGCAAGAATTAAAGTTAGGGATTTGTTCAACATAAGACTAGAGTTTAGGAAACTTGCATAATGATAAATTAGGGTAGAAAGTTTTCTTGACAACAAAAAGGTAAACAAAGTTAAGGAACTTGCATTCGTTATAAAGAGAATGAAGTTAGGGAACTTGCCTCGTGCGTAAGCTATAAAATCACTACAAACGTTTGCCGAATACCCTATGTATACCATTAAGTTCACAATACCAATTAGTTATATTAAAACTAACTTCATGGGCTTACTTCTCATTTTAGTCAAGTTTATAGTCTCTAAATTAAGACTTGATTATTTTAATCATTCATGCACCATAAATCCGCACTCTTTAATTATATAACAGTACCCAACATGGTGATTGCATATTAACACAAATTCTCATGATATCGCGTTACAAACTTTCACAACTTACAAGTTCATAATCTTTAGTTTCAACATTGTGATTACTATATGTTATCACATCTTATAGCATGCATTAGGCCCTTTTACAATCACTAAAATATGTTAAGTTAACATTCTCCAAGCTATGTTGTTAACAGTTTCTCACTAGGTACGATCGACCACATGGCGGGTGCTACTGCCACCATGTCTCCCTTTGCATCCGGCTAGCGCTTCGCGTAAAGAACCAATTTTTAGAGACACAATTTTAGTCTCTGTTCTAAGCCAAAAACCCAATTTCTTCACCCAACACCCAATTAACCAAACCCAAATGTTTATAAGCTTTATAAACTCAAAACCAAATATTTATACAGTAATTTTGTGCACACTAGTTAACTGTCTGACAGAGTTCTTGAAGCCCTAGAACACCTAAGACGACGGATAAGTGTCGCTATAGGATATAGCGACGGTTTAACTAGTTTTATTTTCTGATTTTTCCGGAAAATGATTAAAAATAGAAAATAAATTATAAAAATTACCAAAAACGGTTTTAAAAATTATTTTAAATTATGAAAAATAATTTCTGACTATTTGGGATATTTTTCATTAATATTTATAATTATTTAAATATTAAAGGTATTTAATTTATTTAATTAGTGTATTAAATAAATTAGAGAAAATGATTTAATATTATGAAAATCATTTTATATAAGAATAATGTATTTAAAATATATTTTGAGTTATAAAATGTAACTTTTAATATTTTTAGAGAATTTTCATTAATAATTTAATATTAATGATATTAGATTTATTTAATTATTATATTAAATAAATGAATTAAAAATGATTTTATTGATTTAAAAACCATTTAAAAATGAGAAAATGATTTAAAAATATTTTAAATTATAATTAATGACTTTTAATATTTTAATGATAATTTCATTAATATTTGATTATTAATGGTGATGATTTAAAATGATTTTAAATACTTTAAAATCATTTAAGTAGAATATTGATGATTTAAAATATTTTAAGTTATTAAAATAACTTTAATATTTTGACAAGTATGTTATTAATATATTTATATTATTAAATATTAATAATGATGAGATTATTTGATAATTAATTCATTTAAAAATTATTCCGATATTTGAAAAATTATTATAAATTATAATAATTGCTTATAAATTATTAAAAGCTTCCGAAAAATATTACAAATGATATTTGACTTATCTAAAATAATATTGAAGCTTAGAAACCGAGTTTAATTGACAATAGCTGTGTTAAGTGTCGGATAGGGTGACCAAATCACCGAGAATGGACCGAAGTCCAACCAGACCGAAATAGTTAGACTTGATAAGTGTTTATCTAGGTTATAAATACTGATGTGGCTATATGGTAATGTGCCTAGGAGAAGTTTGACTGTGAATTACAGTGTTATGTGTTATAAAATGATTGTGCTAATTGTTAGACCGATATTATTGGTTATAGGTCTTTCGAAAGCAGATAAGTTTATTGTGTAGCTGTAATCAGCGAAAAAGGCAAGTTCCCTAACTTAACCTTGAGTTAATATTGTTTAATTATTATTGGTGGTTAATTATTGCTAATTAGACCACGTCCAGGGATTTATTGTTGATTATTCACAGTTAGTACATGCTTAATAATTCAAATTGAATTACTGATTCAGAATATATACATTCGTAGAATAACTGTTGTTGGATATTCATATCCGTAGAAGCTAGAATTGACAGTACAGATAATTCCTGTTTATTATCGAATTATGTTGAGAAATTTCTTAGCCAATTATTCTGGTTAGATGAACATTTGTTAGAACTTGTTAGGTTCGAGAAGAGAATTAAATTATTATTAACAGATCGATGCCAATTATTTTGAGCTAGATTGAGAAGTAAATAGAATTTGAAATCACGGTATTTCATTGTAAAATCAAAATCTTGATTCTAAAACTGAGAAGAACAACCTTTTATATAAAGGTAATATTTAATCTATTTAGTATTCTACTTTGCGCCGATTAAGTATTACGATAATATAGGTATACTAAAGTCGATCACTTTATATACTGCAGAGAGGGTATGATTTAATCTTTATGGTTATTCGATATATTTGGGTATATCAAAGTTTAACTTTGATAGTTACCCGAGAAGAGAAGTTCAAGATCCAATGGATCGCTTTCAAGATAAATATGGAAAACATTCCACTTTGCTATTTAAGTAGAATTAATTCTTGATTATTCATTTGAATATCGTAGAAAACCTTGAAAGTGTTGTACTCTTTCATTATCAAATTATTGTTCCGTAGAACATGAGAAGGATTGATATTGATATTTGTCAATATTCTTTTCATTATCAAATTCGTAAATTTTAGAACAGATATCTTTATCAGAATTTTAATCATGGAGTCATGAAACATTTATGAGAAGACTATGCTCACCAACTTTAGCGAATTAGGAAGGGGACCTGTTGTAATATCTTTATTGAAATAAAACTTTTCAAATAAAACTCTTTAAATCAAAACTTTATATATAAATTTCAGCAAAAGGTCCCGATCTGACGAAGAAAGCTATAAATAAAACTTTTCGACTGGTGGACGAAGTCATTGCAGGTCTGCGAAGAACAAACGAGGAAAGGCATAGTAATAAATTAGTTATGATGAACATTATTATAATTATGTCGTATTGTAAACCCTTTTTGTATATCTAAAGGGGTATGTCTATAATGTTAAGGTTAGTTGACCTGGGACTTATGTATTAACAATTTATGTTAATGAGTTATGTATTCCTATTTATATTAAAATGGGGAGTTAGATGGTATTATATTGTGGATCGTGAACACCAAATTCGGGGGTCAGGTAACCTGGATATGGGGGTGTCACGCCCATTACTAGCTTTAGGCTCGATGGGCTCGATCACATCCATTCCCCACATTGAAGGGCCAAGGTGAACTCATATTGTGGAGATCCCTCAGCGGGGCGTGGATGGCATTCCTATGAATTTGACATTGGTAGCACCTCTTAACGTGATCATCACAATCAGCCTTAAGCGAGAGCTAGTAATGCCCTGTTCTGAGGATCTTTTTAACAAGTAGAGGGTCCCTCATGTGTGGGCCACATACTCCACCATGGATGTCATCCATGAGCCTCTGAGCTTGGTCCTTGTCCAGACATCTGAGGAGACCTTGTCCTGCATCTCTTTTATAGAGTGCATCTCCGCAGATAGAAATTCATAGCAAGTCGATGGATCCGCCTTTTTTTAGTTGGGCTCGCCTTAGTGGGTGTAGATCCATCTTCCAAGTACTCCTTGATGTGCTGATACCAAGGTTGTTGAATGGGTGGTAGCTCATCCGATACTTCTCTAATGTAATTCCCATAGGTTGGAGCCTTTTGTAAGGAAAATGGAATGCTTGGCATGTTTTCTTTGTCATGTATGTTGATCAAGGAGGCCAAAGTTGCTAGCGCATCCGCAAAATCATTCCTATTCTGAGGAATGTGGAGGAAGTTTATTTCTTTAAACTCTGAAGCCATCTGTAAAACTTGTCGATGGTAAGGTAGCAATGTAGCTCTTTGGTATGATAGATTCTTGTGGTCTGTTTGATTACCAATTTTGAATCCCCAAAAATAGTTAACTACCTGATACCCATTGATTGGGAAAGTTTGAGTCCCATGATACAAACTTCATACTCTGCTGTGTTGTTGGTGCTGGCAAACTGCAATTTGACAGCGACGGGATACTACTCCCCCGTACTGGATACTAGAACTACTCCAGCTCTAGAACCTTCCATGTTTACAGCTCCATCAAAATACATTTTCCATGACTAGTGTGTATCGTACTGATGGTGTTGCATCACTATCATTACCCCTTCATTGGGGAAGTATGTTTCCAAGGGTTTGAAATCTCCTACAGGTTCGGCGGCCAGTTGATCCAAAATTCCTTGACCTTTAATGGACTTTTGTGTCATGTAATAATGTCAAATTATTATAGGATCAACTGCCATCTGGACAGCCGATAATTCAATATGGGTTTACTGAACACATACTTTAGAGGATCTATGCGGGATATGAGATGGGTTGTGTGACCATGGAGGAAATGTTGTAACCTCATAGAAGCCCATACTAAAGCACAAAAAGTTTTCTCAATCAGAGTGTACTTATGTTCACTACTGCTGAATCTTTTGTTGAGGTAGTAGATAGCTCGCTCTTGGCCTCTATCATTTTTTCCGTCCCAGCATGTAGCCCATGGCATTGTCATTAATGGACAGGTACATGAACAGGGGAAAATCATCCCTTGGAGGTGCCAAAACAGAAACGTTAACCAGCTGCTCTTTGATTGTAAGGAAGGCTTTTTTACACTCATCGTTCCATTTCATGGAGGAGTTCTTCCTTAACAACTTGAAGATAGGCTCACAGGTTGTTGTGAGTTGAGAAATAAATCGGCTAATGAAGTTGATTCTTCCCAAAATTCTCGTATTTCCTTCTCGTCTCGAGGAATGAGCATTTCAGAATGGCTCGGATTTTGCTTTGGGATCCAATTTCAATCCCTTTATGGTGACTCAGAAACCTAGTAAGTTACTCTCGATTTAACGCCAAAGGCGCACTTAGCTGGATTCAACTTCAAATTGTACTTACGCAACCTGTTGAAGAGCTTTTTGAGATGGTCTAAGTGGTCTTCTTCCCTTTGAGATTTGATAATGATGTCATCCACGTAGATCTCTATCTCTTTGTGCATTAAGTCATAAAAAAGAGCCATCATAGCTCGTTGGTAGGTTGCTCCAACATTAATGAGGCTAAATGATAATTGTCTATAGCAAAAGGTTCCTCAAGGCGTGATAAATACAGTTTTCTCACGATCCTCCTCGACAACCATAATTTGTTGATACCCCGCAAAGCAATCAGCAAAGGAGTATATGTCATATTTAAGCCGTATTGTCAATGAGAATGTGGATAAACGGCACGGGAAATTTATCCTTAAGGCAAGCTTTATTCAGATCCCGGTAATCCACTCAAACTCGCACCTTTCCTCCTAGTTTAGGCACGGGGACTATGTTGGATAGCCATTAAAGATATGTGGACACCATGTGGACACCAGGTGGACACCAGGTTTAATCGTCTGAGCTTCTGCATGACTATTTTGAATCCCTCTTTAATGGGAAGCCGATGGATGATGATGTCCGTGGACAAACCCACCATGTCTTCGTGAAACCATGAAAACACATCCTGGAATTGGGTTAATAGTGCAACCATGTCATTCCTTTGGTTTGGAGTGAGGTCTGTACCAATCTGGATCAACCTAGGGCTTTCTAAGGTTCCAAGATTGAATGAGGTGGTTTGATCAAGATTTGGTTTGGGTTTGTCTTCGACCCATTCCTTGATCTCCTGAGGCATCTTAATGTTCTCTTGTATTTCCATCACGTCTGAGTCCAACTTTTCATCAAAGTTACAGTCCTTGTGGACAAAAGGCACCTCATCAGCAGGTACAGACACATCTAAATTCAGAGTCCTAAACAAAATATGCTTTCACTTAATATATAAAACTGTTCAATCATACAAAGTGTTAGCATGTACTGAAAAAATAACTACTAATATTGTACAGTAAAGTAAGCAGATAAAGCTATCTACAGGGTAGAGTGGTTTCTGCCCTTTTTACCCTTGGCGACAAATGCAAGGGGTGTTGCTCCAATTGTCAAGGGTGAAGTCTTGGTAGACGGCAGTACTGAAGGGACTATCATCGTCCTCCTTCTCTCGAATGATGACCATAATGTCAGGACAATCATCGTCTGGAGTGTATCTATTTGTGTGCTCCTCATATAAAAGGATGCGTAGATGAGATAAACTAATGGCGATGTCTTGTTCACGTTTTCATTCCCTTTCTTCCACTTCGGGATTAGGAATTAGGACCTCTTTTGCTCTAACTGGTATCGGTTTGGGAAATAGCATAGCCATAACATGGGCTAGAACTTTTACCTAGGAGACCATATAGGCTCAAAGACGATGAAGTCGGAGATAATCGTCAGATAAATTTGAAGATGAAGGAATCTTTTTGTGCTTGTGAGGATTCATGTTACTAGAGCTAGCAGAATAGCCTAATCCAGTTGTCCCTGTTTGACTGGGAACTTGAATCGGGTGCTTAATGCCCTGATGATCTTTGCCCAACTCTTATCCAGGTTGATGACCCAATGGCATCATCTCTTGAGTGGCCGACATTACCTCGGTAAAAATCTTGGGTGTGAGAGGTGGCGCCCTAATGAATGGGTAATATACCCATGAATTGGATACATTCAGGCTTAATTTATTGTTGTTCTCAAGTCTTTTAGAATATTTTTTAAGTGTTTGTGTCTATTCATGCATGTTTTATGTTTTTTTGTAGGAATTGGGACAAAAGTTACTTGGATCGACGTTTGGGGTTGCTAGATTCGCGTTTTTGGCTTGCCATTTACATAGTACCCACTTTAGAGCCAATTTCAGTATTGTTCTGAACATTATTTTGAAACACTTAAAGAATGAAAGTTGTAGATCTACGTCTCCTCTTTCCGAAACATCTTTAATCATCGAAATCGAAATTCGGACGAAGAAGATATGACCATTATTCCAAAGGATGTTAGAGCAGAAAATTCTAGAAAAGACCCCAGCGTCGGAGCGCCCAAACCAACGCCATTTCAAGTACCGGGGTGCTAGGAGGCTATGGTGCAGCACTGGGGCACTGGGGAAGGGCCTGGTCAAGCTTGGACGCGTTTTAGGGCGAATTTTGACACTTTTTTGACTCCAAATTGAATTTGGTTTCCTCCTAAACTAAAAGTTAGACTTGTAACCTATAAATACTTGATGTGAGGCATAAAATAGGGGAGATTAGATTAGAGATCCACTCCATTAGATTTAGATATTCATTCATAACTAGAGTCTAATCAGGAATCAAGAGAGATTTTGTGAAGAAGAATTTCAATTGAAGATTGAAGCTTGGGAGATGTTCTTCAAGAGTTTCTTCTTCTTCTTATTTTTAATTGTGTAATTCTTTCAATATGATTTTCATGAGATTGTTGGTTTTATTTTTCGTTATGAACTAACTCTTTTATTAAGACTACAAATTGAACCTTTTATATCTATGAATTAATTATTTAATTTATGTCCGTTGCCGGGGAATTAGTTTAATAATTTTGCCAATATTAATTTTTATCAAATTAGTTTTAATTTAAACATTTTTTTTCTTTAATTCTCTTTCAATTTTTTTTTTTTTCAGATACCATGGCAGAATTTAATTATCAATGGCCGTATATGAGAATGACTCAACCAAGGGGAGGAGAGATTGATGTACTCACGGTACTTTCTGCATTGTCAGCACAGATTGAGACACTTTCAAGGAGGTTAGACGCTTTTGTAGCACAACGTCGTCAAAATGTGGCGGTGACTTGTGATTATTGTGTTGGAAATCATATGAGTCATCAATCCGCCATCAGTTTTGAGCTGGTACAGAATGGGGGTGATTACCCCAACAATTATGTCTATCCCAAAAACTATCATTAGGATTAGGGGTATCACCTAGATTTTTTATGGAGCCATACTCATCAAGATCAATTTTATGCTCCAAGTCCAATATACCCACCGGATTTCTCGTGTCCACCTCCACTACAACAGGAGGAACATTCAAATTTGGAGGAAATTTTGTCCAAGTTCATAGCTTTAAGTGAAGAGAGGAGGACTAATCAAGAGATATTGAGTCAAAATTTTGAGAACCAAATGGAACAACTAATCAATGCCTCGAACATTTGTCCTCAATACACTTGGCCCTATGACATGGATTCTGAGACTGATGGAGAGCCTGAACAAAATCTACAACTAGATGAGCCACAAGATGTTGAAAGAGAGAAAATAATTGGGAACCAAGAAAAGGAGATCAACGAAGAGTTAAGTGTAAGATTCAACGAAGATGAGCCAATTTCAATAGTATCCCATGTGCCTCCTCCACAAAGTTCAAGAATTCGGGCAGTTTTGCAAAACCATGCCCAATTGGCAGTCATGTCGTCGGCAAAGCTCTTTGTGACATAAGAGCTAGTACAGTTGTGGAGTCATGGTGGGATGAAAAGGAGAAGATAGAGCAAGATCCCATTTTGTTTATTAAGCTTCAATGCCCTAATCTGATCATCGATATAATGGAGAAAACACCTAGTTTTTGGACGTTCTTAATGGGGAACATATCTACAAAGAGCATGCTAAGTTACTTTCATTCAAGGTTCATTACTAATGGGAACCTCCCAAAAGAGACATTGTTACTGATGGATGGAGGGTTCCTCAATTTTCATAGGGGAATTGGATAGAGAATTGAAGAAGTCAGGCTGAGACTATAAAACAAGCGCTTATAGGGAGGCAACCCAAGTTTAATTTTTATTTTTAGTTTTTATTAGGTTTTATATTAGTAGTTTTGAATTTTCATTTATTTAGAATTTAATAAAATTATTTCTATCATGGTTTACAGGTTATTCAAGTCAAATTCAAGTGTGGTGCCCAATTTGTTCCATGCTGCAAATTTTATTCTCCAAACTTAGCGGATAAGGAGGAAGATAGCTATATTTTCAGGGAAGTCCTCTACTTTAATTTTTTCTATTTTAGCCATTGAGGAAAATGTCTAGTTTAAGTTTGGGGGCATTTTAGTGTCGTATTGCATATAGTTAGTTATTTGCATTACAGTTTATTATTTTTACGTGTTAGCATTGTGTTTTTGCATTTAGTGTGCATATAATACATGGTAGTTAATTGCATATTCTTATATGTGTTGCATTAGTATGTGTTCATGTAGTATTATAGTTTTATTTGCATTTTAGGATTGCATATTCATAGTAGATTGTGGCCTTTAGGTTATGAAAATGTTTTAGATTGTTATAGTTTTATCGCGTGATTCCAGCTGTTAGATAGTTAACTATATTTTGAGCTAATGATGAGACTGGAATTGCATAAACAAATTAGTACTAATTATTAAGCCTTTGATGTGATTTCTTTTCTTGATTTAAATTTTTATCTGTTTGAAACTAATATTTTTAGGATAGGACATGTTAAGAAACGACCATGTTGGTTGATTAAGTCTAAATGGATATATAATGGATTTCTAAAGGATAATGCCAGTTGAATGAAAGATTAACAAGAATAGGCAGTGATGGCTAAAGTTGGACATGAAATTAAGTTTATGGGGAAATATTTGAGTATATAAGCTTTAAAAAAAAGAAGAAAAAAGGAAATTCGTGGCTAGTTTTGTTTCGGGGCCTTTGTTACTTGAGCAAGTAAGCCCAAGGAATGTCTCTACACCTAGCGCCCTAAGGTCTTATATGGTCTGGGAGTCATTGGTCGAAAGCTCGCTAAGGGGTAGCACTGTTAGCCTAATAGAATGAGACATTGCACAGTCATGGGAAATAAAAAAAATGAATAAAACGGGAAAAAGTACAAAAACCCCCGTAAAAAAATTAAAAATAAAGCATAAGTATTCCATTTTGACCATTGAACTTTGGTAATTATTTGATTTTAGCCAAATGTAGTTTATTTGAGGAGTTCTTGAGTTTACACTGTATGATGCCTTCTAAGAAATCTATTATGTTTTTTATTTTGCTTTTCATCAGTTAGCATGATTGTTAAGCACACACCCACGATATCAGTAATAGCAGGTTTAGATTTGATGAATGTTGGGATATTATTTATCTGTCTTGATATGATGTCCTAACATGTTATTATGATTTTTCTGAGGCGTGATAAGTATACTGTATTCGGTTTGACTGCTGGAATTACAAACATGTAGATAGTTATATGTGCATTTGCATGGTTATTTAGTTTTTCTTGTTGCATTATGTTTTGTTGCTTGAGGACAAGCAATAGTTTTCACCCCCAATGGGATGGTAATAAGTGTTGCTCACATCCAGGGCATGGAAGCTAACCGGCTCAACTTTTGTGTTGAAGCTGATGAGTGGTATGTCACCTTGTTCAGGACATTCTGGTTCAGCAGTAATAGTGACTAGGCTATTGTTGATAATGTACTTGAGTTGCTGGTGAAAGGTGGAAGAGACGGCTCCAGCCATATGAATCCACGGTCTTCCCAAAAGCAGATTGTATAATGTGGATATTCTAAGCACGTGAAAAGATACACTGAATTTATATGGACCAATCTCCACTGGTAGTTCAATCTCTCTAACGGCGTTTCATCGGGACCCATCAAAAGCTTTGATAACTGTATGGTTGCTTTTGATCCTCTTGGGGTTGATATTCATCTTCTCCAAGGTAGCATAAGGACAGATATTTAAAGATGAACCTCCATTTATCAAGACTCCTCCCACCATGCATCCGGTTGAAAAAAATGCTATGTGCAATGGCTTACAATGACCTGTCCCTTCAGCGAGTATGTTGTCATCAGTGAAAGATATCACATTGTTGTTAAAAATGTGATCAACCAGATGTTAGAATTTTTCCACATCCACTGATTTTGGTAAATGGGCTTCTTCCAAGACCCTTAGCAAGATCTTCCTGTGATCTTCAGAAGAGAAAACCAAGTCCAGTATAAAAATTTGTTGTGGAGCTTCTCTCAAGCTTAAAACCACCTTGGCTTCGTTATGGCCCATGGTATGAAGGAACTCTTCAATTTTCTCCATGGGAACTTTCCCATTTGATTTGATGGTAGGCTTCATCACCCGATGGGGAAGATACAATGGATTCTCCTTCGATACTGCAGCAGTTATATGTGATGTTGATCCCTCAGCCTTCCCATAATTCCATGGGACTTTTTTCAAGATGGCAATAGGATACTGTGGCCTAGATGGCAAGAGAATTTTCTCTAGTGCAACCACTTTCAAAGGATTGTCAACACCCTTAATTTGAATTGATTGTATTATGGGTGGTCTGGTAGCCAAATCATCCTCAGTGGATATAACTATTACGTCGTCCTTCCATTTTGTAGGACAGGTGTTCCTACTCTTTAGTAACAAAGTGTCATCGTCTGCCATATGCAGAACACCACTGTCAATTAAATTCTGAATGGGGTGGTGGAGTGCCCAGCATTCTTCTATGTTGTGACCGCGAGAATAGGAGTGATATTGGCATACTCCATTGGAATTGAACCGTCTGGAATGAGGATTGATTGGAGGCAGAAGGGATGTAATTCTTCATTCATTGATCAACATCTGAAATATCTCCTCCATAGGTTAGCCAAGGTATGTAAATTCCCTCTTGTTGGAAAAATCCCGACGGGCTTTGGCACTTGCTCTCTTTGCAATTTTATCCTCCAGTGTTTCACTTTCTAAAGGCGATGATGGAGTATTCATAACAAAAGGAAGAAGACGAGCAAGCTCTTGACTGACTAATTGGCGTGTGACTTGGTGTTGATGGATTACCAGTTCTGCCAATTGATCTACTTGCTTACAAAGAGCCTTAATCTTTCATTCCATCATGAACTGGAATTGTGCGTAATCCCATTTTTCAGCACCATCCTTGCTGGTTTGAGAAGATTCAACAACGTAATTGGAACTTTGTCCACTGCTCCAATTAATCATATTGACCATTTCTTCTTTGTGTTGAGGAAGAGGGTTGTCTTGTACATGAGGTTGGTCGGGTTTAGTCACCACAATCTCCCTGTTGTTGATTAAATCATAGATCTTGTGTTTCAAGGCCCAACAATCCTGAGTATCATGTCACGGTGCGCCGACATGATAAGCATACTTGTGTGTAGCATTATAACCCTTCCCATTTGGGTTGG